>JAURVB010014071.1:0-17152 GCA_033002965.1 Piper betle | reverse complement strand
TTTGAAAAAGCATTATGAAAAACAGGAAAGTTTTCCTGCACAAAGGGCAGGAAAACTTTCCTGCCTCACATTTCAATCTGGGCCGTCCATGTTGATTGGACGGCCCAGATTTGATTAAAAAACAAACCCACCCACTTCGCCGCCGGCGGCCGGGTGCCGGCCGCAGCCGGCCGGCCGGGGGTGGGGGGCCGGGCGAGGGTGGGCGGAGGAGGGGGCGGCGTTGGAGAGGGGGGCGGAGGGAGGCGGCGTCGGAGAGGGGCGGGCGGAGGGGGAGGGGGCGGAGGGGCCGAGGGGCTAGGAGGGCGGCGGCGGGGGCGGGGCAGGGGCAGAGGGGGAGGGGGTGGGGCGTGGCGGCCGTCACGGCGGGGGCAGGGCAAGGGCAGAGGAGGCGGGGGCGGGGCGGGACGGCTGTCGCGGCGAGGGGCGGGCAAGGGCAGAGGAGGAGGGGGCGGGCGGGACGGCTGTCGCGGCGGGGGCGGGCAAGGGCAGAGGAGGAGGGGGCGGGCGGGCGGCAGTCGCGGCGAGGCGGGGCGGAGGGGCTGGGCGGGCGGCCGTGGCGGCGAGACGGGGTGGGGCGGGAGGAGGCGGGGCGGAGGGGCTAGGCGGGCGGCCGTCGGGGCGGGGTGGGGCGGGCGGCAGTCGCGGCGAGGCAGGGCGGAGGGGCTGGGCAGGCGGCCGTGGCGGCGAGACGGGGTGGGGCGGGAGGCAGGGCGGAGGGGCTAGGCGGGCGGCCGTCGGGCAGGGTGGGGCGGGCGGCAGCCGCGGCGAGCGGGGCGGCCGCGGCGGCGAGAGGGGGTGGGGCGGGCTTGATGATCTGGACCGTCCATGAAATCGGACGGTCCAGATCAAATTTTAATTTTTTTTAAAAAAAACCCATACATCTGGGCCGTCCTTGTAATCGGACGGCCCAGAAAAGTGTGGCGCAGAGAGCCGATTTCCTGCCTCTGGCGCAGGAAATCGGCTCTCTATGAATTACCCTTAGTTTTGTTTTTCATACTTGAGCTTTATTTAGGCGATCTTATTTATTTTTTAAGGACAAAAAATTAGAATTTTGTTTTAAAATCATCATCCTCGAAATTCCCCCAATGACTCTACTCTTTCGGTTTCTCGAGTCAAATTTTATAAATGACTCCCTAATGGTAGAGTTTATAATTGACTCGTTGAGTGTAATAATAAAAGTTATTAGAATAATTTAATTTTTATTTAGTTAAATTGTATTGTAAATTATTTATATTATATATTTATCAATTTCAAGTATACAAAAAATATTATACACTAATTTTATACAATATTTTATTTATTTGATTGAAAAAAATATGATATAAATAATTCCAAGCTGGGTTTTTCAACTATATATCAGTTGAATCTCCTATTTTCAATTTTTAACTTCATTTTTTTAGTAAACTGCAGATTTGATGTAGATAATCATAATGATAGATATTCAACAGCAAATTTGGATTTTGTATTGGTTTGGTTCTAATATATATATATATATATATATATATATATATAGGCGCCTCAGCCAGACAGGGAAGCTTATATGCGCCACATTTTATTCTGGGCCGTCCGATTACAAGGACGGCCCAGATTTATTAGTTTTTTTTTAAAAAAATTTAATTTGATCTGGACCGTCCAATTAGAAGGACGGTCCAGATCATATGGAGGGGCGGAGGCGGAGCGCCGCCGCCGTGGCAGGGGAGGGAGGGCGCCCGCCCCGGCCTCGATCCGGCCCTGCCCCGGCCCTCGCCCCGGCGCCCGCCACGGCCAGATCTGGCCGCCGCCAGATTCGGGCGGGCTGCGGCCGGTTGCGGGAGGGAGGCGGTTGCAGACGCCGCCGCCCAGCCGCGGACGAGCGTCGACCCCCGCCGCCGCCCTGTCGCGGCCACCGCCCCGCCGTGTCGCCGCCCTTCGCGCGCCCTCGGGCCGCCGCCCCTTCGCGAGGGGAGGGACGCTTCCTCCCCTCCCTCCTCCTCGCTCCCCCGCTGCGGACGCCGCCGCCCAGCAGCGGACGGGCGTCCGCGGCGGGGGAGCGAGGAGGAGGGAGGGGGAGGAAGCGTCCCTCCCCTGGCGAAGGGGTGGCGGCCGCGAGGGGCGGTGGCCGCGACGGGTGGCGGCGAGTGGCCGCGGCGGCGGCGGGGCCGACGCGGCGGCGGTGAAACCCTTAGGGTTTTATCATACATGTTAATCTGGACCGTCCATGTAATCGGACGGTCCAGATTAACATGTGGCGCACCCAGCTTCCCTACCTCTTGCTGAGGAAATCTTTTCCTATATATATATATATATATATATATATATATTGAAGAACATAGAGACTTAATTACTGTGCTGCCTTCTCCGGCGTCTGCGAGGCATTCGTCGTTTGGGCTGTAAATTCCGAAGATGGAGCCGGTGGAGGACGGCGGCGGTCGATGTTTGAGGAGCCGTCAAGCGGATCGAACACGACGATGTAGTTGCCAGAGTAGCTCTCTTCCACAGCAACGGCACGTCCTCCTCCTCCGACGCTATAATCCCCGTTCTCCCACTTGATCTCAACAATTCGAAAACACCTGCAAACCATCTTACTTACTAGTTCAATAATTTGGTGTTTAAACATAGAATTCGATTGTGGGTTTTTGTATCTGACCTCGTTGGAGACCACGTCGAGCTTCTTCTGATCTTCTCCTTGGACGTTAACGGCGCCTTGGACGCCGGTGAGGTCGGAGATGCCGGCGCGCTGGACGAGAGCGGCAATTTGCTTGCAGGCCATGGAGATGCTGGAGAGGACGATGGTGAGCTCGGCGTCGATGTTCCCTGCCTGCTCCTGCTTGAGGAGCCAGCTGGTCAGTGTCTGGAGCTCGTAGCTCTTCTTCCTCGTCTGCGTCTTCGCTGCCGCCCCCACTGCCGCGCACCGGATGTTATTGCCGGGGCAAGAGTACCCACCAATGCTACCATTTGATCTATTGGTTCTGGTAGAAGTGGTAGTTACGGAGAAGGCCGGGATGGAGAGGAGAGGGAGAGGTGGCCGCGGGTGGTGGAGCGGTCGGCGGAGAGGAGGAGCTGGGAGGGGGTGGGAACGGCGGCGGCCACCATGGTTGGTCCGGTTTGAGCGTATGTGGAGGGATTGCATGGTCGATGCTGTTGGGAGAGTGGGGACTAAGAATTGAGATTGTGGTGTAGGAATGTGAGGCTGGTATATCTATCTTATCTTTATATTTTTTTCCCAACACTTTGGTTGTTTTTATGTGCTTCCCTGTCTTTTATTTAGAAATTAAAAATCACTCCATGTCATTAAAAATAAGAGATTTGGCCAAAAATATACAAAAAAATAAAAACAAAATAAACTATTAAAGCTATTTTCTTATTCAATTAAGGTCTATATTTAAAGTCAAAATCAATCAATTTTTTTTCTTAAATATTAATTATTATAGTCTATTTTATTATTCAACAAGGATTTATCAATGAATTAAAATTTGTTTGGCTGCACATGATGGGCATCATGCCTAGTTTAAATTTACCTTGTTCATGTGTTAGCTTGATAGTTTGAGATGACTTAATATTCTGCTTGATAAAAATAAGATGGTAATTTGACTCAAATAAGGTGTGAAATTGTGGTATGTAACTTACTTCACTATTGTATTATGTATAAAAATTGGATTTTAAATATTGATATTTATTTTTTAAGGAAAAATTAAAATGGGCTACCCCTTGTGTAATTTATATGAGCTACCCCTTAATATATATATATATATATATATATATATATATATATATATATATATATATATAACTGCAATGCGCTGCCAGTTTACGGCAGCGCACGAGCTTGTGGGCCGTTGGATGAAAACCAGCAGCCCACAACCCACAGCCCACTAAGCCCCCTGGCCGACCACAAGCCGCCGCCCGTTTGGTGTCCCCTGCGACAATGATGACCGCGCCAAGCTGCCGCCTGCGCCGCCCCTGTGACGATGACAATCGGCCCAAGCCACCGCGGCCCCCCCCACTCGTTGCCCCCTGCAAGGACAACTATCGGCCCAAGCCACCGCCGCCCCCGCCACCCCCCCGCCACCACCACCCCACCCCCCCCCCGCCCATAGCTCCCTATGACGACGACAACCTCCCTGCCACCACCCTCACCGCTGCCCCATACCACCACCATCCCCGCCACCGTTTGCGGCTGTGCCCGGGCTCGACTCGAGTAAAAACTTGACTCGGTCTCGACCAGAGCCAAGTCAATAAAAAATTGACTCGGTCTCAACTTCAGTCAAATAAATAAAAAACTGACTCGAGTAAAGTAAATAAAAAACTAGACTCTGTCTCGATTCGAGTCGAGTCAATAAAAAATTAACTCGGTCTCGACTTGAGTCAAATCAATAAAAAATTGACTCGAGTAAAGTCAATAACAAACTAGACTTGGTCTCGACTTGAGTCAAGTCAATAAAAAATTGACTCGGTCTCGACTCGAGTCAAGTCAATAAAAACTTGACTCAGTTCTGACTCGAGTCAATATTCCAAAATAATGCGTCCTAACTCGGTAAACGGTTGTAAAATTAATTTTGCGATCAACTATATATTAAAAAAAATGGTATACTCTTATATATTCTGATAATATTTAAATTATGTTGATGAAGTCGGAAACACATCAAAATCAAAACACATGAGAGCCATCTCATTTAACTTTCTTCCACATGATGAATACAAGTACAAACTTACAAGTTACAAATTTGTCAAGTTTGATTAAAGTCCTTCCAGATTCGGAGCTATCATAGGCGATCTGCATCATTTCTTTGAGATTCGCCATCACCACACCGTCGCCCCTGAATAGAATCAATGGCTCCACTTTTAGATGAAACACTTTTTTTGCCTACATATTTAAAAACAAAATATGACAAATAATCACATAAATTATATATAACAAAGATAAAAACAAGGGTTGTGTTAGGCAACATTACCGATGTGTTACCATTATAGGGCAAGTGTGCTTATCATGCCCAACTCCCTGTTTATTGCAACCATGACATAGCCTATCTTTTACCATATGGTCAATTGCAAATTCTTTACCACTCTTCCATCTTTTACCACTTCCTTTTGTTTTTGATTGTGCCGGTGGATGTACTTGTATTCCATGATGTACTTGTATTCCATGTTGGACTTGTATTCCATGATGTGGATCATCTACCACATCTTCTACCAATTTCTCTATCTCTAAAAGTTTTTGCTTGATGAGGTCAAATTCTCAGATGATGAATATGCATTTTTGGCTCGATCAAATATACAGTGCACGCCAATTAGAGAATAAGTTTTTTGTAATCACCACGAAGTTCCAATCCACCATATCAAAACTTCCTTTGCTATTTCAAGTGTCCATCTCTTCATGATATAGAGTTGAGGAAAAATATCCCTCTTATTCAATCTCAGTACATACAGCAAATGCCTACATGGAATACCTTCACTTTCCAAAAGTTGACAACCACATGTGCATCTACTGTCAACACCATTGTAAGTAACACTTGCAACCAACTCTTTATTACTTCTATAACATGTTACATCATACTATTCAACATCCTCCTCATCTAATTTCTTACGAGATGAGCAATAAACCAAACTGTATTGTAAATCTTCTTAAAACTTATCAAACATTTTTTGAGTATAAACCTTTGCCATCTTACATTTCATTTTAAATGGAATGACCAATTTAGGTCTTTTATACGAGTTTTCATAAGATTATTTTGTCTCATTCAATCTCTGTCTTTTGATAGTTCTTTCAAATCTATGTATAAATTCAATAAGGCTATTTGTTTTGTTCACATACCTTGAGTAAAATGAGTTTGAGATTCACTTCTTCACAAACATCTTACACCAGCCAAAAATAATACCTTTACTATACACAGGCACCCACGCATGACGAATTGTATATATGGATTTTAACCACTCATTTTCCTCCATGCAATTATCTTTCATTATTTCACTCCATTGTTATTCAAATTCTTCTTTGTTTTCGGCACTATAAATTAAACTATGGAATGGCTCATAAAACTCCATTTTGCGAGCAATTGCACCTAATTTTTCACTCTCCTTCTTAAGGATATGCCAAATGCAAAGATGATGATATGTTGAAAGAAATGTCAATTTAATTGCTTTATCAATTGCAGGATCTTGATAAGTAACAATTGCCCCTGGATGCCTTCCATCCATGCATTTCAAAAATGTTTTAAACAACCACACAAACAACTTAGTCTTCTCATTATATAAAAAACACATCCAAATGTGATTGTTTGCATGTGATGGTTTACTCTGAAAAATGGTGCAAAAACAAGTGTATATTTATTTGTATCATATGTTGTATAAAAGATCATCAAATCTGAGAAAAGCTGATTATTTTTTCTTGCAATTCCATCCGCCAAAACAATGCTTCAATCTACCTGCATCATCTACTTTATAGTAATAAAAAAGGAGTTATTTATCTCTTTCATTTACTCGAAATGTTCCAATAATAATTGGGCATTTATTTCCTTTATCTCTTCTTTATTTTTTGTCTAGGTATTTCTAATATCTTTCTCTGTACAACCAATATTTTCAGCCCCACCTGCTTTAATTTCTAGCACAGATATTAGTTGAGAAGTTTTTATGTTAGCCTCTCCAAATGTGTGGTGCACATTTGTAACATGCCTTATGACCTAAGAAATTGAGTTTTTGATGGTGTAAGGAGTGCATCACTATGTCCTTCTTCAAAATGCATGACCTTCCATGTGTCCACTTTATTTTTAGTAACCCTGATGCGTGCATGACAATGTTCTCTAATTATAAGATGAGTTCTCTTTTTCCGTTGTGGGGTATTTCTTTTGTGCCTTATCGTCTTTTATATGTCCTTCTTTAGAACACACAAACACTTGAGACCATAACTCTTTCGTTCTCCTATGATAATTTGTACTATTTTTACATACACCAAATCCAACTATTTTTAAATAACTACTGTAGAAGTTGAGTGCATCATCCAAACAATCAAATTACATTCTAACCTTCAGTTTGAACTCATCTTCTACACTAGGATAGACCAGTGTAATATGTTGGCCTAATTCTTCTTTGTCATACCTTTATCTTGAAGATTGTCCATTCTTAAAAAATACAAAATTTATAAAAACTAAAATTATTTTCAACTAAAACATTCGCAATAAATACTCTTTAATTAAGTCAAAGTACTTTCAAAGGCTTAATTCTTATCTGATGCTCATCTTCAGCTGGATTTGTTCTTTGGTGACAGATGCAAATCTGGCCTCCTCGACTCCAGTCACAAATATTTTTGACCTGATTTTTTTTTTACACCGATAAAAACATAAGTATAAGAAATCAAGGCAACCATTATGTCCTCAAAATTTTTTATTTTCATTGTTTTGTAAGATCATTGTTTACTTTAATCAGAGGATTATAAATGCTGTCACTGAAGCCTATTAAAAAAAAAATTTTACCCTCGTCGCAACGAGTTTGGCACGTCAAGGGGGATGCGGGCCGCGGTTGGGGGAAGGGCCGGCCGGGTGGGGGGGACGGAACGGCAGCAGGTGGGGGGTGGGAGGGGTGGGGGCCAATGGGAGGGGGTGGGTAGGGGGTGGTGGCAGGAGGGGCTGGGGGCCGTGGGTGGGGGGGCATGGGTGAAGGGTCGGTGGGGGAGGGAGAGGTTGGGTTCTGGCGGGAGGGAGGAGCCATGGGCAGGGGGAGGGAGGGAGGGGTTGGGGTCTGGAGGGAGGAGCCAAGGGTGGGGGAGGAGTCGGGGGCAGGGGGAGGAGCTGGGGGCCTAGGGGGGAAGGAACCGGTGGCCGGGACCGGGAGGAGCCGAGGGCAGGGGCCACTAGGTGGGCGGCAGGCAGGGGCGTGGCGGGTGGGGCGTGGTGGCCAGGGGTGGCAGGCCGGGGTGCTGCCTAGGCGGTAGGAAGGGGGAGGTCGGGGCGCAGTGGCAGGGGGAGGTTGGGTGACCAGCGGGCTGTGGGGGGCAGCCGCTGGGGTCGGGGGGTTGGTTGGCTGGGGGTGTCCGGGTAGGCGGCGTGGTTTGGCGACGGGGGCCGCGGACATTTTTAGCCGCCCGTGGGCAGGCGGGATGCGGGAGGGTAGGAGGGAGGGAGGGTGGGCGGGCGGGTTGAGTGGGTCCGGTGAGGGGGGATGTGGGCCGCTGGATTTCCAACCAGCGGCCCACAATTGCAGAGTTGCATGCGCCGTGAAAATGGGGTAGCGCAATGCAGACATGCCCTATATATATATGTATATGTTTGTATATGTATATGTATACATGTATATGTATATGTATACATGAATATGAATATGAGAAGAGTAACAATTCTCTATTTCATTATTTACCAGGATAGTTGAGTTGTATCTTTTTGGTAACTAACAACCATTACTTGATTGGTTGGCTTATCTTTGGGAGATCAACTTTCAAGGTAATGATAATGTCTTAGATAAATTAGGCAAGATTTTGTGCTTTGCATGACTTATAATATTGATACTTTTTAATTTTATAGATAAATTCTCATTAAATAATGACAGAGTATAATAATACAATATCTTAAATATATATATTTTGATTGTCTTTAAGGATATATCCTAATTGAATAAGAAGGTAAACTATAATTATTTTTATTTTTTATTTTTTGTTATATTTTAATTGATTGAATCTTACTTTTAATTAGAGGCCATTATTGACTTCTCCTTTTATTAATAAAGAATAGATAGTGGACGATTCAATGAATAGAATTCAAGTTTTGAGCTAATTTTATTAAGTATTTGAGCTAAAATAAGAATTGGGATGTTTTACTAAAATAAGTATTGAATCATAAGTATGGTACAATACTTATTTTAGTACTTATCTAGTTTTGGATTTATAGTTCTGTTTATATATAATATTAAGATTCTTGTTAATAAAGATTTTAGACATATTTCATTTTGTACCTTTTTAATATATATTATTCATGAAGGTCAAATATAGCACACATATGTTGGTATTTACAAAGTATTAAAAAGAACCTCTATCAAAACTATAACACCCCAATTCGACCCGAAGGGGCGGACCGAATAAAGATATTATCAATCGGAAAACTACTCATTGGATTATTGCGTATAAACTTTGCAGAAGTGGATCTCAACCCTCTAAAAGTCTTAAGACGGGCACCATATATGGGTTTTCATTAAATGCATGTAGAATCATACTACATAGGACAAATGTTAAACTTTAGGCTCCATAATGAATAGTTCAAGCGAGAAGAGAGGTAGCACCTCCGTTGCAATTAAGAGGGTGACTTTAGAATCCGATGATTACTTTGAGCTACACGAAGGCAACAACCCTAATACAACTAAGTCGTTGAGTTCTTGAAAGAATGTTGTGACATTCTCCAATTCTTATACTTAATGTTAGTGATTAAATTAGGTAACTTGATTTCTTAATGGAGATGTGTGCGATAACATAAAAATTGGGTCGTAATTACATGTTCTATGTACCATATAAGAAAAGTTAAATGCAAAGGCATCATTAGATACTAGGGCAACAAACCTTAACACTCAGTCTACACGTGGATTTTTCAGGCAGTAAGATCTATATGCTCCTCCTACTCACATTTCTCTACACTCACATGCACCTGCAACTAAATAATCGTGTACCTGGGTTGCTTTTTGTCATGTTCTAGGACTTTGAGATTTATACACCTTGCAGACGATTGTTAGCATTTCCCCCAAAGTTATTAGTGCCACGAATAAAATAACAATAATATAAAATGTTAAACACATGTGCTTAAACATCGTACGAGAGACCCAATCCAGCTCATACATAGTTCATGCAATTTAGGGCACATGCCCACAAAATAATACTACAATCATCCATATGAATTCAAATACATAAGCACACAATAACAACACGACCCTCTCCACCATCACTGAGCTTCTAATCCTCACACCTAGGCCGGCCAATGCCAGGGGACTTCACATACATAGACATAGGGAAAAATATCCAGTGCGAAATAACTACCGGTATAATCAAGACTGGTAAGTGGGTATTCTATTATCCATGAAAAACTTAGAACCTCAGAAAGCTTGACAAGGATGTAAGCAAGGATGCCGACACACATGCACGACAAAAATCATACTGCATACAAGAAGCTTACACCTTCACATCCTCTATATAACACCCACCATGGTATTCATGTGGTAAAGGAATAGTTAAGTTAGTGCCACAAGTTTTGATGTTTTGAAATAACTATCGGTATAATCAAGACTAGTAAGTGGGTATTCTATTACCCACGAAAAACTTAGAACTTCAGAAAGCCTGACAGGGATGTAAGCAAGGATAACTTATTATATAGCCGACACACATGCACGATAAAAATCATACTACATACAAGCATAGTTAGTTGGAAAAGTCCAAACTTAGGGTTTAATTAGACTAGATCACACAGGTATGCATATTGAGGCAAGACATTAACACAAGCACAACACATAAGGCACTTAATTTACTTAATTACTTTCTTAATGAAGTGTTAAACCTCACTACGTACTTTAATTAGGGTTAAGGGTTGCAAGCATAGTTAGTTGGAAAAGTCCAAACTTAGGGTTTAATCGAATGGACTTAACTGTACAATTTTTTGGACAGGCCAAATGGAGTTCAAATTGGCTGAGATTTGGACCAGTGGGCCCTGACATTCTAAGGGCTTGAGATAAAAATTATCAAGTGCTGGCCCATGGGCTAATATGGTAAACAAATCCCACTAAGGTCAGGTTAAGGTGATAGGAAAAGTGTTCATGGGCCATACACCAATTTTGCTAAGCTTTGATCATAGAATTGGAGACTCCAAATTAGCCTTAGTAAAGGGGTATGGTTAGCCAACACTATGGGACTAAATCTTGTAAAATTGCACGTCCAAATTCGAAGGATTTGGCCTGAGTAACCTCAAGAATGAAAGGCATTAGCTAGGTTGTTTCGGGAGTTGGGTGGATCTATTAGGCTTGAAAAATCCTAACACAAGATCTATTATGCCAAAGGCTCCATAATTTTAATATAGTGTTACGAGTGTCAAGCTAAGGTGTACGAGAAATTTAATGTAATTTCATTACCATCTAGCTAAGGTTTTTGATTTTACATTTGGAATTAGAGAACAAGAAACCATGTGGTCTTGCGCACTCTGGAAAATTGATTAAACTAACCACTTAAAAATGATTTTTAATTAAAGTCAAAACCTACAGGTTTTCAGTAGACAATTAGCAAGTCCTTATATAGGTTTTACAGATTTTATTAATATCTTTTAATAGGCTCACCACAGTGTACAATCTTAGAGCATGGTTGGACATACATATATCACAACAAACACACCAATTATTAGGGTTTTTGTTCATGTCTTTAAAGTGGTTATATTAGTGTGATAAATTTACATAAGCAAGCCAACACAACTATCTACAAACATGACAAAAATGTACATCAATAGAAATTGACATTAGGGTGAAAAAATTGGGAAAGAGGAGGCCAGGTTGTAGGACCATGAGAGATGCCATCTTTTGCCAAGGTTGGCAACCCTAAATGTTCATACATGTCATAACAGATGAAGTGATGCACATGAAAGATGTAGATCTATCTCTTATGAGTGCAAAAGGACAAATACTATGCTATAAGACCATTTACACCACGAGATAAACATTTTATACATAAATAGTGAAAGTGGATAACCACAAAACATTAAAAAATACATAACTATTTTCATAAGCATGCAAATGACATGATTTAAAAGCCTAATAACTTCTAACACACATATATACATGACAAAATAGAAATAAAATACATAGAAGCATACACGGATACAAATAAGAGCCTACAACAATGGGAAGAGGTCTTTTACCTCAAGGGGAAGTTTCTTAGGGCTTCTTACCCCAAGAACTATGACCCTAAGGGACAGCTTGGCTTGGAGAGGCCTACAAGAGGTTGGGAAGAGCTGGGAAGAAGGAGGGAAAGCATGGGTGGAAGGGAAGGTCAGAGGAGATGGAAGCAAGATCCAAAAGGCTTGGAAACACACCTTTATTTATAGGCAAAAATCTTGGGCCAGCACAAGGGCCCTAGGAGGGCGCCTTGCACTGCGAAGCCGGGCCATTGAAAGCCAAAAAATTTGTAACATGTGAGTTACTAAATTGAACCGCATGCAAGTTTTGGTCAACTCTAGGGTGCAAGGGTGTTGGCGCAGTTTGTTGCGCTAGGGGAACAAAGGTTAAGAAATTAAAATTTGGGTGAAAAGGCGTTGTGCCTCCTTTGGACCCCTAACCTAAAACCTTAACCCTAGCCCTTGAACCAAGTGCAAGTTGCGCGCACTTTGGGTTTCCACTTTGAGGTGGCTAGACGAAGTAGCGAATTGCGTCAGAGGTCCACAAGGCCTAGATTTGATCGAAAAAGTGGTTCAAATATGCGGCAAACAAACTAGACTTGCAAGAGACTCGGTCTTGAAGTTTAATTAGACCTAACTTGACTGAACTGAAATTAGTAAGGGGCCGAGCGTGTAGCATCCAACGTGGGTACTAGTGCCGAAGGAGGTTAGAGTCAGGCAAACACGTACCATACCGTATTTGAACCATGGCAAGAAAGGTCGTACCTAGCTAATTAGATTCAGGAAACAACTAAACTGATTTGAAAACCCTCGGGCAAATGACCCAAAAACCATTTTTTAAAATATAGTGCATCAAATCAATTTATCACCTATGTCTTAATCTAGATAAATTATGGCTATAATGCCATGGGTAATTTATAATTTAAAGTTGATTTTTGCATTTAAAATACAATGAAATCCAAATAATATTGTTACAAATAAATATTTATTTATTGTAAACATAAATAGTAATAAAAAATTATTTAATTAAAATAACTGTTAGTAATAAAATTAATTATCAATGTTAAAACATGTTACTCCTTAAAAATTTTATTTTGCGATGACACATAATTATATTTGTAAAACAAAACTTATATATAACAAAATTATGTGTAACGTAATCCTAAAATAGTATTTGTAAATGCAAATTTATTTAGTAGTGTTTGATTATATGTACAATGTTTTATTCCTATTTTCCATTCGTGTTAAATATTGTTTAATATGTTCATTATATCATAATATAGCTAATTGCATGTTAAAAAGAATAATTTATAAATTTTAATAAATTAATGATCTCTTTTTATGTATTTTATTAACGTTTTATGTTACTTAAGAATTGATTTATCTCTTTATGCTTAATAAATAAATAATATTTATTCTGTAATGTTACATTTTAAATAGTTATTTAAATAAAGTACTATAATAATTAACTATTAAAACTAGTAAGAAATAAATAATTTCTTTCGTAATATATATACTACTGTAATTTGTAAGAGTTTATTACCACTCATTTCTTTTTATATTAGATAGACCTCTATCTTTTTTATATACTTTAAGTAAAGTTGAATAATTGTATTTAAAAATTCATCTTGATAATGCTTAATTTAATATATAAAAATATACCTACTTGATATAATTAAGAAACTTAAATAAATAAATAAATATTAAATAGTGATGCTAATAGAAGCACAGTGATGAGTACGTATTAAAAATCAAAATGTTTAATCTCAGAATCTTTATTTTTTAAAAATTAACTTTCATTTGTTAGTTTAGTATTAGTCATAAATTTTTTATTTTTACTTTAATATAAAATTTTCTATTATTAAAGATTATTATTTTATTTGAGTTTTTACTCAATCTTCCAATTTATCTTTGCAACAAATATGTTTTCAATTGTTTTATCCAATTTTATAATTGTTATTAAAATTTTGTATACTTTATAAAAAAATAAAATAGTGTTTTTATTAATATAGGGTATTATAAAAGCATAAGTGATTTAAAGTGGATGGTTGCACGCATATAGTTATCACACTGACGACCAACATGTTATTTTCATGTAAACAAAAAATAAATAATTTTATTGATTCAATTTTAGATTAAAATATTTATTTAGTTACTAAATTTGTTCAATTTTATTTTGTTGAAACGTTGATAGATCTGACGATGCTAGTTGACATTATGGAGTATTAAGTTTTTTAAATAAATTATATTAATTCATTGCTAATTTTATTTTTAATTAAATTTAATTTTTAATGTAAATTACCATATTCAGTGGGTGACTTGGGAGAATGGTTTTGCTTGCTAACTTAGCAAAAGCCGCGTTTCTTTTTTAGTTCTGAACCGAATTAATCAAAATATATTTGGCAACTAAATTTGGTAACCGAAATCGAATTACTTCTTAAACCAAATTGAATTGAGCCAAAATGTTTTGGTTCGGTCAATTCGGTAATTGAATTACTGAAATACAAAATACTTACCCCATGTTTAGAAAATGATGTATGCATATATCCATAGTAGTTTGATATTTTCAATTGATTCGAATTAAGATGTAGATCATCTTAATTCAAGTATGAATTGACATTGGAATTTTACATGAAAATAAATTTGTTTAATTGTTTAATCAAAATTATATCATTGTTTTAGTGAATATAATCATTTCATAAATATTTCTAAACATGTATATCATATTAAACAAATAAAATTTATCATAAAAATAAAATAATTTCATGATAATCAACATAAAATCTAGATATTTGAATGTTTTTAAAAAATTCAGTTATTTTAGTTCATTCAATTTAGTTCGGTTTCAAACCAATATATCAATATGTATTTTCGTTTTCTATATCTCTGACTGAAAATTGAACCAAATTAGTTTAAATTTGGGACGGAACTGAATTGATAATTCAGCTCGGTTTTGGTTTAGATTTTGTTTTCGCATATTATGTTCACCCCTACATTTGTTATATGCAAGTATAAGTTATAAATCATTCATTAAAAAATAGTTAACTAAAGTTTTTCTTTTAAAAGTGGCCAGCTATGCATAAGTTAAAATGCATCATCTATCTTTACTATTTGGTGTTGAATTTATCTTACATCGGTTGTAGAAAGTATTGGTGACTTGTATATAAGCTAATGAGAAAGCCTTATTCACATTCCTAATCTAGCTTTAGGATTAAAATAACTTCACACCTATTGTAAGTCCCTTATGTGGGCCCTAACATTTGGGATGGGTTTGGAAATCTCATATTTATGAACATGATTTATATCCATGATTTGTTTACATCTAATCTAATTAATTTTTGATCAAATATATAATATTTCCAAGTATATTATGATCAGATACAGATTTGGTGTTTTTATTCATATCTAATCCAAATATGTGATAATTTGAAAAACTATATTTTAAAATATTTAAATAATAATTTTAAAATTTCTACATTTTATATTGAAATTTATATTATTGATTTTTTATATCAAATTTGGTTGGATATGAATCATACATCAATTTGACGGATTTAATTCAGATAAAGGCTGAGTAAATATAGAATAATAAGCAGCTTTAAGAGATAACACGTAATATTAACGGTAAGAATGGTAAACAAAACTAGATGTGGATATGAATAGTAATAGTTATATATTAATGAAAATTTAAAACGGTCATTAAGGACATTTAATAGGTAACGTTTTGCTTCCAACTAATTAAGCCTTAGAGCCTTACAAATCAGTCACTCTAGAGTCATTCATGGAGTTGACTTGGCAGGCTACTGAACGAGTCAGCTTGGGAGTATTCCAAATCAGAAAATAATTTTAAAAGTATAATTAAAATCATTAAGGAAATTTGGCCAATGAGTTGAGAGGACGGAAGGAGAGTACAAACTCAAGCTATTGGCTTACATACGTGACATTTTGTTAAATTGCAATAAAATATTCACTACAAATTATACCATAAATATTATGACCATTCAATACAAATAATCAACAATTAAGATGGCTAGCCTCAAACATGAATGAGCATGCTCTATTCGAACTCGAATATCATATTTAAAATTTGATTTTTGCATGGCTTTGTGTTTAAGAAGATATTATTTGTGAGCAGTATGGATGAGTTTGGATATCTGATATTCATAAATCCGATCAATTTATATCCTACCTGAAATAGTGTTTTATTAGATTCGGGTTGGACTGTTTGGATATAATATATTTGAAAAATATTTGGATTGGATATGGATATGGGTGATCCGACCTCTATCCAATCCAAATAGGTGATATTTTATAATATTATATTTTAAAATAATTTTATTATTTTAATACATTTTTATATTGAATTTTATATTATTTATATTATTTATATTATTTTAGTCAATTGAATCGGATTTGAGTTAGATATGGGTTATGCGGATTTGTTTTAGATACAAATATGATAAATAAAATAAATATAATCTTCAAATGTTGGTAAGATTTGGATATAGCTGTTTATATCCACCTGAAACCATCACTAGTGAGTGGGCTTGGTCCAATAAGACGAATGCCGAGTGGAGATGAGTTCGGGTTTTAGCTTGTTACATTCAAGTTGAACTTTGACTTGAATGAAATTAAGCCAAACTTTAAGAGTATTCTGTTGGATGTTGGACGTATATATGTATATAATAGTATCATATGCTCTTATTATTAAGGCAAGGCCTAAATTAAATTGATCTCTTAAAGTTAAGGTTAATGGGCCATTAATATTTAATATAAATATATGGAGATATCATATATCTAAGATGAGTATGGATAAATATGTGTAGATACCGTTTTCTTAATCTTTAATTTATGATGGGTTAAATTGGAATTATGAAAAATATGGATAAATGCGGTTATGGTCTCCGGATTCGCACCGTAATTTTTCTTTTCTCGTATCCCATCATCCAGAAATTCTGGTTTTGAAGAATGGGTGCTGAATCTGGAAGATCAAACCAGAAGAAATCAAAGAATTGCTTTACTATTATGGATCCAGGTACGCTTCCATTATTAACTTTATTTTCTTGATGATTTGATATGAAGAAGGCTTTATTGATGATGGTTTTATCATCTATATAATTTTGGTTAAATTTTCAAGTATTTGTTGATACAACAAGTGGTATCAGAGTAACTTCATATTAAATCATTGAGAATTAATTGATTTATGTTTATTTTATTTTTTGGAATGAGTCAATCATTCAATACTAGTTTGTATGGGAAAATTTTATGGTTCGAATTTAGAGTATTCCCTTATTCACCAAAATTGACATGGTTTACAACCAATCATTTGGATT
>JAURVB010014070.1:0-197453 GCA_033002965.1 Piper betle | reverse complement strand
TTCCCATAAAGGGATGAATTTCCTTAAATTAATTAAAGAAAATAAAATTAAGAATGATTAGGTTTAAGAATGATTAGAGTATCGGCCCAACTTGATTAGGTTTAGCTCGATTCGGTCCGGTTTAGCCCATTTTTAGCCATTTCTCGACTATTTTTAGTAATTCGAGAACCTTTATATTAGTTTAGATGCATATTCACACATGTTTAGCATATTTGGATGTTATGAGTATTTTTCTTTATTTATTAATTATTTTATTTATTTATTTATGATTATTCATTTCTTATTATTTATATATTTGTTAACTATGATGAATGATTATGTGACTAATTATTGTTATTGATAGTGTATATATTCATAGATATTATTTTTGTTCATGTTTATCATTATTTTATTTATTTAATTGATTGATTATTAATTATTTCTTACTCATGTTATTATTTATACGTATTTAGGCGCATGTTTGTATATTTAATATTTATATTAATATTCTTCATGATTAATTAATATTAGTCATTTATTTATTTATTTATCTATTGATTTAATTAATTAATTAATTAATTATTTATTTAATTATTTATATATTTACTAAGACGAGTATATATGATATTTACTCGTGTTTAACCATGTATTTATATAGTATAATTATATAATTATTTTATTACTAGAGTATTATTTATGTTCATTTATTTATTATTTAGCTAATTATCTATGAGTGTATTTATTTGTTTATTTATTTATTTTATTTATTATTATTATTCTTAATTTACGTGCCAGGTGTTTAGTTATAGGCTTGTTAGTATTGTTTTCTTTATTGGGATGTATTGATGATATGAGCACACACCACAGACATGCATCATATAGAGACGATCAGTATGTTACTTAGCACTGGGTTTAGATGTAGGTTACAGAGTCCGAGCTTGCCGTAGAAATGTCGATGTGCTTGGAGCTTGGACTAGAGGTCCGTAGGACTCTCCCTCTCTGCTTGACTTCCTGCGTGTAGAGTTTAATCATGTTTTAGACGTAGGACAACATCGGCGGTGTTTTATTAGATCCCTTCGATGTTGGGTCATTAAGCCGTGTTTCTACACATGTTTAATAAAACTACAATGATGAGATCCCTTGTTGGTTTTTGAATTTAAGCTCTAGAAATATATATTACAAGCCTGTTTCCAAAGCCTATTATATGAGTACGTGCATTTTTATGGATTTCATGAATAAGAGAGTGAGCGGTATGGAGATATGTATGAATCGCACTAGTACTCCTTCAAACTCTGAAGTATTGCGGTGTATAAGGGCAATGCGTAAGGCAGCACAATTTTCGGAATTTGTGGCACTAACTTGAATGTTCCTTTTGCCACTTAAGTACCGTGGCAGGTGAAATATGGAAGATGTGAAGGCGTAAGCGTTGTATGTGTGAATATGAACATTAGCAGTGCATGCGAGCCAACACTTACTTAAGTATATTTGCTTACCGCCCAGTGTGAGGCAATGTTAAAGTTTTATAAGTTTTCGTGGGTAATGAGATACCTATTTGCCAAATTGTATTAGTTATTTTTTAGACCAGTAACACTCGTTATTGATGTTTTCATATAATAGATGTAGGTCTTGTAAATCCTGAGTCAATCTTTGGTCGGAAGGACAGATAAACGCTACACACACTTGAACTTAACACATTTATTTCTTTTCTTACTTTTATTTATATTTGATGTGTTTTGACATATATTTAACAATGTTTTCTATTCTCATGACACCAAGAAGGCCGTTTTGATCTATTGTATTGATTGAATCTTACTAACCAACACATTTAAACATAACTTGACTCGATCGTAACATTTTTAATTTGGTTCTTAAGTGAACCGAAATTAGGGTGTTACAAAATATATAATAATATTACAATTTAAAAACTTGGTAAAAAACATCTACAATTCTTAGTTTAAAATTCCTAATAAGATCAAAGCTAATGTTTACATTAGAAGCCAATATAGATTTTCTTTCACAAAAAAGTTTCAAACTTTTGAGTGGCCCTTAATTTTTAATTACCAAAATTATACCTAAATGATATGTAATTAACTGAAGTTGTAGATTAATTTTTTTATTTTTAATATGCAATATATTTTAATTTAGTTAATAATATATGAATAAATATAAAGTAATTTGAAATGCAAATATGAGTAAATATTTAATTTTAAACACAATTTTTCCAAATATATTTAAAAATGACTTTCTCCTTGAAATCAATTTGAAATTTTCAAAAACAAAAATTATACCAAGAAATTTTAAAATTAAATATTAAATATTAATATATAATTAGTTAAAAATATTTTAAAAATAAAATCAAAGTAAATATTGACTAAAACGAAGAGTTTTGAGTAAGTAGGAAATGAGAGTAAAGAGTTTTGGGTGAGTAGGAGGTGAGATGGAGAGTTTGAGATATGGTAGATTTTTAAGAGGCGAGTTAGAGAGTTGGAGAGCTGAGTGAATTAATTAGAGGGATTATTAGGGTAGAGTTAGAGAATTGGAGAGATGAGAGAATTAATTAGAGACTTGAAGAGGTGTGGGGATTAACCGTGCGTTAGCAAAAAAGTCAAAATGTGACGAGAGTGAAAAAAACATCTTGCCATAATGTATAATAGATATTAAAAAATATTTAAATCAAATACAAATTTATTGTGATCCGATTTGAAGAAATAATATTTTATAAAGTTGTAGTTGAAAATATTTATACCAATATTATTTATTATTTTTTCCCTACGTTTTACATTAAATATATAATATTTATATATTTTTATCGGATTGAAATGGACATGGATCATATGCTTTGGCTAATTTAGATAGGAAATAGATGTAAATAAAAAAGGTATAATATTTGAACAGGTGTTCGGATATTCAAATTTGGATTAGATACGGATATAGCCATATGTGATATGAACCCATCCCTATCCTAAAATTGAGAAATTAATGGTTCTTAATTAAATAGCTCTTGAAAAAATTGACCGAATTCAATGACAAAATAGTTAAATTCATTATTTTTTTGGATACTCGTACTCATAGGGGTTGGACCCTGTCGGACCGAATTTGATCGGTCGATTATGATTGAGTAAAAACAAACCAAATATGGGTATTTCTTCGTCTGACCGAATGATCAACTGAGCAACTGACTAAATTAATTAAATAATGATATAAATGATATTTTAAAGTTTATTACCAAATTATCATTGATAATAATTAAATTTAAAGTACATCAATCTCAATTTTTGAAATTTTCCACTGCAATATACATTTCTTTATTCAAATATTTTTTTAAAAAGCGATTTTAAATTTTAGACTAATTGACATGAGAGGAACTAATAAAAATTAAAGATATAATGATTATATAAATGAGATATTAGTTGTATGTGAGAAAAATTAATATTTATAACGAAAAAATGATTAGATAATATAAATATGAGATGAAAATAATTTCTATTTTGTCTATATACGACTATAATTAATTGATTGAAAAATTTTGACAATGGACGTGTTTGCCAAAGTTAAGTGGATAGACATAGATAATACCGTGTATGACATTTGACCGATCGACACACACCCCTATCTACTCTTACATCCCGTTAGGCCAATGTTTAATTAGTGGTAAAATTAAGTTGGCTTTTACAAGATTTTTTTATTTTTGCGGGTGGGGGCAGGGGTAAGGGGGTGGATAGGGGTGCTAAAGGAGCGAGTGAGCCGAGTTTACCTTATGTTCAAACTCGGCTCAAATAGTTTGAAGTTCATTCGAATTTGGCTCGAGATCGAACGAGTTTTCAACATATATGCTCGAAAATAACTCGAACATTTTTATGGTGTCTGTGTTCGACTCGAGTTCGAATATACTTAAACTGTCTAGTTTTGATAAGCTTGAAATCAACTCGTTCTTAAGCTCAAAACCGGATCGACTAAAAGTCAAAAGAATCTCATTTAAAACTGCACTTAGCATGGATTGAATCCATGAAGACTTAGAATCTAAACTATCCCACTACCTTATTATTATATTGTATATAAATATATATAACTAGTTACAATTAAACTTATTAGTATAATATATATATAGACCACCTTAGCTTGGCCAAATAATGTTTCTTTTTCAAACTTTAATCTGGATTATTCGATTACAAGGACGACCCAAATTTGATAAAAAAATAAAAAATAAAAAAATAAAATAACTCCCCACCAAGACCATTATTTAGTACGTAGTTAATAATAATATTTATTTATGATTTTATATGTATTTGAGAAGATAAGTGATATTATATATATTATTATATTATTTTATCAGGTCGAGTTCGAGTTGAATATGAGTTATAACCGAGTCGAGTCGAATACTGCCTTGCTCCAACTCGATTCTTAGGATTCGAGTTCGGGTCGAGTTCGAGCTTGAGTATTTAAATGTCGAATACGAGTCGAGTTGAGTCAAGCCGAACGCTCACGAGCTAGCTCGCTCAATTAGGAGCCCTAGGGGTAGAAGAAAGAATAATCTGTGGGGCCCATATTTATCCCAATGGTAGCAAGTAGTCAGGGTCTGCCCAATGCACGGTAGTTTTGGCCGAGCAGGCAAGAACCCAGCACCCTTTAATTAGAAAGGGTTGGCGGCTGGTCTTGGGGCCAAATCGGCCTGGCCAATCAAATTTGGGGCGGGCTAGGCTGTCCTGCAGAGGCCCGACCTATTTGCCACCTCTTATTATTTGTGCCCCAAATTGATACGAGAATAATTAGTATTTTTGGTAATATTCTTGTGTCAACTATATTTAATGTGAGCTCTTAGATTATAAAGATGGTTAGATGACCAAGATAATATTGTCCAGGTCACAAAAACACTACGACCATGTGATGCAGATAGATAACTAGATTTATATGTTAGTGATATTGTTATATCCATTGTTGCTGATACTAAGCATTCTCAATACCCTCCTGGTCTCGTTAGTGGTTAATGTAGAGTTCTAAAACCCCTCCGCGAAATTAACTTACATGTTTCAATTTTTTGTACATTTATTAATGCAAATGTTGAATTAAATGTGTGAAAAAATCTTTAAAGAGTGAATCCCCAAGGATACCATACAAGCACAACTAAAGGTAGTACCATTCTCAAAGAAAATGAAAGAATACAAGTTATGTTTGTTGGGGGATGTGCAACTATGTCATTCAAAGGTTCTTGGAAGAATATATATTATGTCATTTTATCATTATATTAAAAGAGGACGTGGTGGGCTGAAAAGAATTTCAATTGAGACAACAAAAAAAGATACAGAAGAATTAAAGCTAAGCAGCTATATAGCCTGTGACAAGATGAAAGGGAAGGAAAGAATTCGGTACACCAGACTTCAATTCTTTGAGAGCCTGCAAATGACAATGATGATAATTTTTTAATATATTTCAACTCTTTATTATTAATAAAAATGTAGTAAAAATTCAAACTCTTATTAGAATAATATATTAACCCAATTAAAATATAATAAAAATATGACAATAAATTATGTAATAGATCATTATAGTCTATCTTCTTATTCAACAAAAAATTTATCTTCCAAATCAGAGTTTATCATTTACGTAGTCGGTATATGACATGACATGACATCTTACCCAGTACTTTGTAATTTTAATTGACATAAAAGGGGACGTTTATATAGTTGTGGAGGGGAAATTCTCTAATATGTTTGAAATTAGAATATAAAGTTTATAGTTTTTGGAGACATTTTAGTTGAGAGTATAATACTTGGCAGCTACCGAGTTGCCAGGTCTGGTTTGTTCTTGTAATTTTTTTTCATTGTTGCGGTGAAATTCAAATCACGAATTTCGTCGCTAGATAGTCTTTCCATCAAATGCTAAACAAGCAATCTGTGGTCTATCCATTCAATCTCAAAATATAATAAGAAAGATAGCAAAACAACATCACCACCCACCGCAAAATCAAATTACGTACAATTTTTCAATTCATGTGTCAAATTTGTCCATAGAAATTTCATGCCAAATACTTCTCAAGCTTTTCCACTTCCTCCAAGCTCCCAATAAACAGTGGTACTCGTTGATGAATCTGCAAAAACAAAACAAAAACAACCAATTTCAATCTTGTCTACTTTTATTAATAAAATTAGAACTCAATATTGACCTCCAACTTTAATTATTTAAATAAAATAAAAAAATAAATTAAATTATTACAATTTATCTTCTCTTTTAAGTATAATTTATTTTTAATATTAATTAAAATCTATATATAAAATATTAAATTATTATATTTTATCTAGTTGAGGTTGTATTGAATAAACAAACTCAAATAAACAATTTTGAATCAGATTGACAACAAGCTTGTTGAATGACTAAATACCTCTTCCGGTTGGATATCAAGTATCCTCTGATAACCATCGGAGCCTTTCCCTCCGGCCTGCTCAACCAAGAAGCTCATCGGAGCACACTCGTACAGCAGCCTCAACTTGCCGTTCTTGCTCTTCTTGTCTCTTGGGTACCCATAAATCCCACCGTAGAGCAACGTCCGGTGGAAGTCTCCGACCAAGCTGCCGATATACCGAGCAGAGTAGGGCTTGCCAGACGGCCCCGGGTCCTTGAGGTCGTCCATGTACTTCTTCAACTTGTCGTCCCAGAGCTGGTAGTTGCCTTCGTTGAAGGCGTAGATCTTGCCGGACTTGGGGATCTGGATGTTCTCCTGGGTAAGCACAAACTCCCCGTACATTGGGTCCAATGTGAAAGCGAAGACGCCGTTGCCGAGGGAGAGGACGAAGATGACTGAGCTCGAGTACATGCAGTAGCCGGCGGCCAGCAGGTTGCTGCCGGGTTGGCACACATTGATCACACAAGTCAGCTCCACTTGATCCAGCTACAACCATGTCCATCAATTCAGACAGCTTAGTTACAATTAATCAATCAATCTTCGTTATAGACTGTCAATATGTTACATCTTTATTACATTTAGCATAATACAGTGTCCATCTTTCATGTTTATTAGGTAAGATGTGTCAAATCCGACTTATATTAGAAATAGATTCTAATTTTAATAAAAGAGAGATTCTAATATTATGAATAATGAATAATGATTAGATATAATACAATTATAATAAATTTTTTTTAATTATATTTGCTATATTTTGATTGGTTGTAAAAACTAAAATAAATTGTGTATTTTTTAGCAAAATAAGATCAACTCACAGATAAAACACTTTTTTTTTTCAAAAAGCATTATGAAAAAACCATTAGTTTTTGTTTTTGATACTTGAGCTCTATTTAGGCGATCTTATTTATTTTTTAAGGACAAAAAATTAGAATCTTGTTTTAAATTATAATCTAAAAATTCTCCAAATGACTCCACTCTTCGGTTTCTCGAGTCAAATTTTATAAAGGACTCCCTAATGATAAAATTTATAATTGACTCGTTGAGTGTAATAATAAAAGTTATTAGATAATTTAATTTTTATTTAGTTAAATTGTATTGTAAATAATTTTTATTATATATTTATCAATTTCAAGTATACAAAAAATATTATACACTAATTTTATACAATATTTTATTTATTTGATTGAAAAAAATATAATATAAATAATTCCAAGCTGGGTTTTTCAACTATATATCAGTTGAATCTCCTACTTTCAATTTTTAACTTCATTTTTTTAGTAAACTACAGATTTGATGTAGATAATCATAATGATAGACATTCAACAGCAAATTTGGATTTTGTATTGGTTGGTTCTAATATATATATATATATATATATTGAAGAACAGAGAGACTTAATTACTGTGCTGCCTTCTCCGGCGTCTGCGAGGCATTCGTCGTTTGGGCTGTAAATTCCGAAGATGGAGCCGGTGGAGACGGCGGCGTCGATGTTTGAGGAGCCGTCAAGCGGATCGAACACGACGATGTAGTTGCCAGAGTAGCTCTCTTCCACAGCAACCGGCACGTCCTCCTCCTCCGACGCTATAATCCCCGTTCTCCCACTTGATCTCAAACAATTCGAAAACACCTGCAAACCATCTCACTTACTAGTTCAATAATTTGGTGTTTAAACATAGAATTCGATTGTGGGTTTTTGTATTTGACCTCGTTGGAGACCGCGTCGAGCTTCTTCTGATCTTCTCCTTGGACGTTGACGGCGCCTTGGACGCCGGTGAGGTCGGAGATGCCGGCGCGCTGGACGAGAGCGGCAATTTGCTTGCAGGCCATGGAGATGCTGGAGAGGACGATGGTGAGCTCGGCGTCGATGTTCCCTGCCTGCTCCTGCTTGAGGAGCCAGCTGGTCAGTGTCTGGAGCTCGTAGCTCTTCTTCCTCGTCTGCGTCTTCGCTGCCGCCCCCACTGCCGCGCACCGGATGTTATTGCCGGGGCAAGAGTACCCACCAATGCTACCATTTGATCTATTGGTTCTGGTAGAAGTGGAAGTTACGGAGAAGGCCGGGATGGAGAGGAGAGGGGAGAGGTGGCCGCGGGTGGTGGAGCGGTCGGCGGAGAGGAGGAGCTGGGAGGGGGTAGGAACGGCGGCGGCCACCATGGTTGGTCTGGTTTGAGCGTATGTGGAGGGATTGCATGGTCGATGCTGTTGGGAGAGTGGGGACTAAGAATTGAGATTGTGGTGTAGGAATGTGAGGCTGGTATATCTATCTTATCTTTATATTTTTTCCCACCACTTTGGTTGTTTTTATGTGCTTCCTTGTCTTTTATTTAGAAATTAAAAATCACTCCATGTCATTAAAAATAAGAGATTTGGCCAAAAATATACAAAAAAAATAAAACAAAACAAACTATTAAAGCTATTTTCTTATTCAATTAAGGTCTATATTTAAAGTGGAAATCAATCGATTTTTTTTAAATATTAATTATTATAGTCTATTTTATAATTCAACAAGGATTTATAAATGAATTAAAATTTGTTTGGCTGCACATGGTGGGCATCATGCCTAGTTTAAATTTACCTTGCTCATGTGTTAGCTTGATAGTTTGAGATGACTTAATATTCTGCTTGATAAAAATAAGATGGTAATTTGACTCAAATAAGGTGTGAAATTGTGGTATGTAACTTACTTCACTCTTGTATTATGTATAAAAATTGGATTTTAAATATTGATATTTATTTTTTAAGAAAAAACAAAAATGGGCTACCCCTTGTGTAAGGCTGCCCCCTGCGACGATGACGATCGCCCCAAGCCGCTGCCCGTTTGCCGTCCCCTAGGGGTGAGCACAGGCCAGTCCGAGTCGAGTTTCGACAAACTCGGGACCGACTCGTTCACGATATTAATAGTTATTTGAGTTCACGAGTTCGAGTCGAGTTTATGGCATAACGAGTCGAGCTAAATAATAACGAGTTATACTCAACTCGTGACCGACTCGATTCTTCACCTTTCTCTTTCATCTCCCTTCCAGATCCAGATCTGGAGCAGCGATCTGGCGATCGGTGATTGGCAATCTGCGGTCTAGAGCAGCGATCGGAGATCTGGAGCAGCAATCATAGATCTGGAGCAGCGATATCCAAATCTGGAGCAGCAATCGGCATGGCGATCGACGGTCTGGAGCAGCGATCGGAGATCTGGAGCAATGATATCCAGATCTAGAGCAACGATATCCAGATCTAGAGCAGCGATCGGCGGTCTGGAGCAGCGAGCGATCGGTGGTTTGGAGTAGCGATCGGAGATCTGGAGCAGCGATCAGCAGTCAAGGAACATGGCGGAAACAGGGATGCAATTGGTAGCCACAAAGCTTCCACTAGACCACCCGACATGGATCTAACATAAAGATAAGTCCTTCTCTAGTCTTTAATTTTTACCTATCTCTATTGATTTTACATGAGGATAGTTGTTATATTCATTGATTTCTTTTTTTTTCTACAACAACTTTTTTATTTATTGTAGATCTAACATAAAGATTGTTTTTTTTTTTGTAGTGAAAGTGGTCTAGATCTCAGAGATGGGCGTCGTTATTTGGCAACCTCCATCCTAAAGCTAGGCTCTTTGCAATAAAGGTTTTTTCCTACTTGGTTATTTACTTATTTTGTGAAGTTTATAGTTACATAACTATTAATCATGTCACATAATCACGAGGTAACTGTCCAACAAATTAATAGCTATAGCCTACATTTAGGTACTAAATCTAGGATATATTTAGTGTAGTCGTGTAGGTCTTACATAAATAGGTACAAATAGCTAAAATGCTTGCATATATATAATATAACCATGAATAATATTGTAAACTGAATTCACTGCAAAACCAATATATGAGAACTTGTTTATGGCAAAATCCAAAATAGACTACCAAGTACAAGATAACATTAAGCAAAAAACATGTCCAACATAAATAAACAAAAGGCAAAATAGACATTAGGAACTTAGAGTGTCAAAGAACATAGATCTTCTTCATTTGATTGTAATTTTCCTGCAAAGTTAGAGCATTGCATGTATTAGAAAGTCATCAATTCTATGTACTATTTATTAATATAAATGTAAGTTGAAACAAAATAGATTCTAATTGTTCACCTGCAAATAAAACTTGTAAAATTCACCTGCAAATAAAACTTATAAACCTTAAAAAGAAGAGCACATTAACACTTCAAAATATGAGATTGAGTATGTATAAATTGAATCTTACTCTTCGTCATTTTCATTTTCTTCATATGCTTCATTTGAATCATAAAATGGGCGCAACCAATCTTGTGTACATATCAATGCTTCTACTGTTTTTGGATTGAGCCTAATGCGAACGTTGCTGATGAGCCTTTCACCAGTACTAAATGCTGATTCCGAAGCCACAGTTGAGAGAGGGATGGAGAGTATGTCTTTGGCCATAGTTGATAGTGCTTTGTACTTTATTTCATTATTCTTCCAATATTCTAGGACATCAAACTCATTTCCACTTGGAACTTTGATAGCTGAATCTTCCAAATAGTCATCTAGTTCAGATTTAGTTGATTCCTTGTTCTTCTCGTAATTTGCCACAAACAAGTTATATGCTTCATCATCTAACATGCTGAATGAACTGCTGCTACTAGTTTTTTGTCGTTTAATTGTCGGCTCATCTAAATCTTTTGATGCTTTCATTTTGATTTCATAAACTTCATAAATTTCCTTCATTGTACCTTTTACATGGTCCAACTTCCTTTCAGCCTCATCTGCTGAATATAGTAATGGAAAACAGTATGCCACCACCATTAGCTTGCATCTAGGATCTAAAATATTAGCAATTGCCAGAACAGTATTGCATTCACTCCAATATTTATCAAATTTTTCTTTCATGAATTCAATCATTTCTTTCATGTATAATCTGCCAGGACCGAGAGTTTTATGTAGAGTTGACTTCACCTTCCATATTACCGGCAAGAAGAGATTACTAGTTGGGTATTTTATTCCTGAAAATAATTCAGTTGCCAAGTAAAACTTTTCTAACAGCTCCTCAATATCTTCATATTTGTCCCATTCTTCATTAGTTGGAAACCATTTGTAGTTACTATCTGTTTCTTCATAATGTTTGAAGGCTGGTTTAACCTCTTTTGCAGCTCTAAGCATATGGTAGGTTGAGTTCCATCTTGTTGAAACATCCAAAACTAGCTCCTTTTTACTTGCAAACCCATATTGTGCTAGTGAAGTTTCAAATTCACTCTTCCTACTTGTAGAACTCTTGATGTATTTAACAGATTCTCTAATGTCATGAATAAAGCTTTTAATGTGTTCCAAACCACACTGCACAACCAAGTTAAGCACATGAGCACAACACCTTACATGAAATATTTGAGACAAATGTAAGTGGCCACTCCTTATCAAGCTTTGCTTTAATATCTTCACCATGCTATCATTAGATGAGGCATTATCTACTGTTATAGTGAAAACCTTATGTTCTAATCCCCATTCTCTAAGAAATTCGGTGATCAAGTTTGCCATAGTTTGACCACTATGAGGTGGAGGGAAATAACGAAAATTCAGAATTCTTTTCTGCAACTTCCAATTTGTGGAGACATAATGAGCTGTGAGTGTTATGTAGGCTTTTGTTCTTCTTGAAGTCCATGCATCTGTAGTCAAACACACAAGGTTTACTCCATTCAGCTCCTTCTTCAATTTTTCCTTTTCTTCGGCATAAATTATCATGCATTCTCTCTTAACAGAGTGTCTTGACCATTTTTCATGCCTTGGCTGTAGTGCTTTACTATATAGGTTAAACAATTTGCTTTCCACTGAGATGAATGGCTTCTCATCAACAATAATTAATTTAGCAAGCACCCTTCTAACTCTATCTTTGTCATACTTGTAATTAGAGATTGAAAAAGCTTTTTCTTCTTCTGGAATACACTCAATTGTTATTTTCTGTTGACTTTTTTCTATTTTGGCACGCTTCATACAAGAATTCAGGTGCCTCTTTAAAGTACTTGTTGAACCAGTTTTGGACTGTTTGTACAATGTATGACAATAAGGGCATTCAATCTTTACCTCACCAGATGGTAGTGTCACTTTCCTCAATTCCTCCCATATTTTGGACCGCAATCTTGGCTGTTTTCCTTCTAGTTTCTCTTTTTGTGAGACCTCTTCAACTATGCAATTTGACTCTACAATGATGGCAGCATCATTTGTATGCAACGTCTCAATTGGTGGAGGATCAGTTGAAGCCATTTTGTCTTGCAAGATAAGTCATTTCAAAACTCAAACTAGAAGTTATATGTCATGTTTTACTTAATTTAGAACAAGTTAAATCATACTTGATTAATGATATCATGACTATTTTTAATATTTGATTATAAATGTACATGCATTTAATCATCACAAAAAAATATGATAGAATGAACAGTAAATAAATAAGGTTCATCTATTTCTCAAAGGCTATAAATACAAGCAATAAACAAAATATGAAATGTAATGATATTTTAATGTAAGGATGAAGGTTGAAACTACTCAAGCTCAAATTTTATATTTGGTTTCTTGTTAAGAATTGTTTTATTCTTTCACCTATGTAAAGTATTTGAGTTTTGTATTTGGTTTCTTAGTTGTTATTGGTTAGTACTCAAGTTTTGTTTTTGGTCTTCGCTCAAATGATATTCTTCATTAGGCTTGCAGCTTTATTTTAGATGCACTTTGATGAATGTTTAATGTGAGGTGGCGGCTATGGTAGTGGTCCAGAGGTTTTGGCTTTGTGAGCTTTACTTCTGGAGAGGAGGCATCTGCTGCTATATCTGGCATGGATGGGAAGGTATAGTTGAATTCCAGGGAATTGAAGGGAAACTTATTCATTGTATGAAACATTTACTTCATTGCAGCTTTATTTTAGATGCACTTTGATAATGTTTAATGTGAGGTGGCGGCTATGGTAGTGGTCCAGAGGTTTTGGCTTTGTGAGCTTTACTTCTAGAGAGGAGGCATCTGCTGCTATATCTGGCATGGATGGGAAGGTATAGTTGAATTCCAGGGAATTGAAGGGAAACTTATTCATTGTATGAAACATTTACTTCATTGTTGGTGCATGCATTTATCACTTTTAGCTATATCTCTGTTAGGATCTACATGGACGGATGATCAGGGTAAATTATGCAACAGAAAGACCTACAGGTTTTCGTGGGGGAGGTGGCTATGGAGGCGGTGGTGGTGGCTATGGAGGAGGAGGTGGCAGCTATGGAGGAGGCAGCTACGGTAAGTGTTTGCAGCAGATGAAAATAAAGCTAATGAAGAATATCAAGATGGCGGCTATGGTCTTCGCTGACATGTTTGCACTTATGGTAAGTGTTTTCTTTATTCTTTAAAATTGTAGAAAGGCTATCATACTATGTTTGATTGCTATTTGCTACTAGTGAATCAATGCTTTTCTTCTAGAGTTTCTACTTGTCTTAATCATGTGCAAGTAATTTATGCATTTTCTTTACTCATTTTTACTATTTCATTTTCTTTTTTTGCTATGGTTTAGCTATTACTGTTAGAACAACTTATCTTATTTTTCTAATAAATGAAAACAGGATGGCATACACGATGAGAAAACAATGAAACTGCCTAAAAAAGTGAAAAAGAATAAACAACGCCAATGAAGGTATGAAGACCAAAATCAGAATGAGACCACGGTATGAAGATCAAAATCAGGAAGAGACCAAAGTCATACCTGTTTCAAGATCCAAACTTTTTTCTTTTAACAGAGGGACGGTCTAAATTCTCTGAGAGGCCAAAACTAGTTTTAAACAGCTGAGCTTGATGGATATATCTTCATGTAATATGATATTATTTGTAATATGTATGCTTGTAGTTTTTAAATTTTAAAACATTATTACAGCTCATTTTTTGTGTTTAAAGCTGTTAATATGTACATTGGGAATGATTTGAGGCATGCCAATTAAATTATTTTGGTTGAACTTTAAAGAAAGTATATGAAGCGTCATAGGAAGGAGAGCAATTACCGAGTCGAGCCTATTCGAGTTATGAGTCAATCGAGTCACGAGCCGAGTTTGAATCGAGTCGATTCGATCCGAGTTTAACAGAACTCGTGATCGATTTATTAGTTACCGAGTCGAGTCGAGTTGTAAGTATCGAGTTATCGAGTCGAGTTATAAAAATAACGAGTTCGGGTTGAGTTGAGTCGACTCATTAAAACTCGGCCCCGTGCCCACCCCTAACGCCACCCCACTGCCAGTGATCACGCCGCTAGCCGCCCACTTCCATCCAATGACGCCGCCGGCCAATACTGTAGCTGCCTCCCCAATCTCACAATTCGGCACCACCTCACAAAAACAGAGGAGCCACCCCACTGTCGGTGACACCACACCTCCGCACTGGCTTCCCAATCCACACCAACTACCAAATGTTGCCACTGAGAAATATGTCGCACGTCGTTGACAAGGTGGAGTGGGAGCGGGAGCAGGCATGACTAGGGCGGCAGCGGCGGCGTGGGGAGGGGGAATGAGCAGTTCGGGCCGATGTCACGCTCAAGGCCAAAGTCGGAGGGGTTGAGGAGGATGGCGGCGTGGAGGAGGCCAGGGCAGCAGACGGAAGGCGGCTTGGAGGAGGATCAGTGGCGAGCTTGGTGGAGCAGCATGTCGCACCGGTTTCCTTGACCAAATCCACCTACATTAGAATTATACTTTATAAAAAAACCTTCATTTTCTTTGAGATTTAATGAAAGAGTCCTGTCACTTTGATTACGTTCAAGCTGTAGGGTACATAAATATTAAGATTATTTATATATTATTAGTTGAGCTATTTGAGCTTTGAGCTAATGTAAAAAAAATGGTAAGAGCTAGGCACATTCTTGTGAAAGTGAAATTAAAGCTTAGTTGGACAAGGTCTAATTGTTGTTTGCATTTGAATATGCTTAGGTGAGAACAAATTGTTCTCAAATGTCCCAATGTTTATAACATTTTATTGCCTATTAATTAGTATCTAGTGTATGTAAACATAAAACATGGACCATGCACTATGTACATACACTAGATCAAATAAAACTTATTGGATTAGAGCAAATGAAAATTTTACTTTAAATTGTTGCGGACGTTGTACAATGTATAAAACTTCAAATCCCAATAAAAAACAAATAAAAGAAAATGAGAGAGGGTTAGAAGGTGTTTAACCAAACTTGTGGATTGATGCTCGGGCATATATATATGTATATATATAAAGAGAGAGAGAGAGAGAGAGAGAGAGAGAGAGAGAGGAAAGGGTTGTTGTCCTGCAGCACAGCCAAGATGACTGTGTTGCACTTTTCAGCCGTTGGATTGATTCAATCCAACGGCTGGAAATTAAAAGAAACTCCACCACTTTCTTCCCCTGCCTGGCTGCCGCGGCCCTTTCCCTGCCGCGCCCCGCTTCCTCCCGGCCCCACCCCCGCCGCTCCCGCCCCTCCGCGCCGGCATCTTCCTCGACCCCTCTGACTTCAGCCTTGAGCACGACATCGATCCGGACCTTTCCTTCCCCCTCCCCGTGCCGCCGCTGCCGCCCTGGTCATGCCCGCTCCCATTCCACATCGTCAGCGGCTTGCGATGTCATTTTCAGTGGCAACGATGATGGTACGCCTACTCTCCTTGTCTTCTCCGACTCACCCCTCCCCTTCCTTCATCTCCGCCAAGCCCATCCCTTCCCCTGTCTCAAAGGCGTCGTCTTTCCATGGAATCCCGGCAAAGCTTGCTACCCATGCCATCCCGGCCAAGCCCGCCACTGACAAGGTCGATGAGGAGAAAGGAGGTTGAAATCGCCCTTAATGTGGTCCGATAGTCCGGGGTTGAAGTCGTCGGCGGGAAATAGAGGAAGGGGGAAGCAGAGCATTATGGCCGGCCGCGTCGAAAAAGCTGCAGTGCAGCCAACTTAGCCGGCGTCAGCGGCATTGATTGAGGAAATAATAACAGTAGACCCACCGGCAATCGCTTTGTCACCGGACTCCCAAGCCAACACCTCACGGCGGCGATGTTGCGCGGTGTCCCGGAGAAACAGAGCCACCGACTCGAGTGGGGAAGAAACAGAGGAGGTCGAGGAAAAAGAAAGGGTTAGTTTCATAATAAAAATTTGACTCGCTCCTGACTCAAGTCAATATTACAAAATATATCCAGAAAAATATAAAAATATATAAAATAAAATATTATAAAATAAAATAATCGAGTTTTAACTTGAATAACATACTCTAAACTTAATAACCCACCCAAAACTAATAACGTCACTGGCTGGCAGCAGGCAGCCAACGGCAAGGTCGCCAACGGTGTGGTGGCACGACAAAACGGAGGGGTATGGGGGCGATCGGTCGGTTAGGGAAGAAATAGAGGAGAAGGTAAAGGAAAAGAAATGGGTAGTTTCGTAATAAAAATTTGACTCACTCTTGACTCGAGTCTATATTACGAAATACATCCCAAAAAATATTTAAAAAATACAGTAAAATACCATAAAATAAAATAATTGAGTTCTAACTCGAATAACATACTCTAAACCTAATAACCCACAAAAAAACTAATAACATCATGAATGTAGCAGAAAAAAATGAATTATGAGAATATATGAGAGTATGCACGTTTATTTATTTTTATATGCAGTGGCTTGCAGAATTAATTTTAGGTTGTTTACCCCATTAAGCCGCGTTATTTATTAGTTTTAGGTGGGTTATTAGGTTTAAAACATGTTATTCGAATTAAAATTAGAATATTTTATTTTATTATATTTTACTTTATTTTTTTATATTTTTCTGGATACATTTCTTAATATTAACTCGAGTCGGAACGAGTCAAATTTTTATTACAAAACTACCCCCACACGTAAACTCATTTCATCTCCCCACTTTTCCCCAGTTTCTTCCCCTACCGGCCCTCCCCCTCTATTTTGCCGCGCCACCCCACAACCGGCGACCTTCTATCGGCCACCTGTTGCATGCCAACGACGCTACTAACCAGTGTTCTCGCCAACTTGCCACCCCGTTAAGACGCGTTATTAATTAGTTTTGGGTTGGTTATTTGGTTTAAAGTATGTTATTCGAATTAAAATTTGATTATTTTATTTTATGCTATTTTACTGTATTTTTTAATATTTTTTGGATATATTTCAGTAATATTGACTCGAGTCGGGAGCGAGTCAAATTTTTATTATGAAATTACCCCTTTCTTTTTACCCGACTTTCCCCTGTATCTTCCCCAATCACCCAATTACCCCCCGCCCCCACTGTTTTGCCACACCACCCCACCGCTGTCATCCTTGTTGTCGCCTGCCAACAGCCAGCCAAAACGTCACCGTCGAAAAAATGTAATCTTTCATCAAATCACAAAGCAAGTAGGAGCGGCCGCAACGGTGGCGGTGGCGGAGTTTCAAAGGCTCGCAATCGAACCGCCAACGCCATTTTGGTCAACTCCGCCCGCCTCTGCCCGCCTCCGCTAGCCGTTGGATACAATCACCGATGGGGAAGCGCCGCAGCCCCACTGCCAAGGAGAATCAACCATGCTGGCAGCAAATAGAGGAACCTCTCTTTTCTGGCTAACAGGGGCCGCCGGCAGATCTTGAGGCAAGCTGGCGGCAAGCGGTAAAGGGGTTTGAGGGGCGGTGGTTTTCTGCGAGCCCCCGGCCGTGCAGCGTGCTGGGGTGATGTAATCCCGGCAGGAAACAGTGGAAGCAGGAAACACCGCTTCCTCTGGCTGTGTTTTATTTTTATGGTGGGTTTTGATTCCAACCGTTGGATTGAACTGCAACACAAACATACAGCAAACCTCTCTCCCTCTTTCTCTCTCTCTTTATATATATATATGGCAGCGCCAATGCGCTACAGTGCACTGCCCTATTTTGGCAGCGCCAATGCGCTGCCTATTGTGGGCCGTCGGATCCTGATCCGACGGCCCACAATCAAATATACAACCCACCCCCACCCACCCCCCCCACCCCTCTCACACACATCCGCCGCCGCCAGCTCGCCCTCGACCTCTGCCCGACGGCCGCCCCATGCCCCCGTCCCGCCGGCCGCCCCTGCCCCCGCCCCGCTCCCCTGGCCCCCGGCCGCCGGCCAGCCCATGCCCTTGTCTGGCCGGCTGCCCCAGCCCCCGCCCTCGCCCCGCAGGCTGCCCCTGCCCCGGCCCCGCCGCTCCGCCTGCCCTAGCCGGCCTCCCCTGCCCCTGCCCTCGGCCCCGTCGGCGGCCGCAGCCTCCGCCCTAGCCCCCCGCCCTCGCTCGTAGCCATCGCCCCCCCTCCCGCGGGTGGCCGGAGGCGACGTCGCCGGCGGTGGGGTGGCGCGGCGAGAGAGAGCGGGGGGAACACGGGAGGGTAAAATCGTAATAAAAACTTTACTCGGTCCCTGACTCGAGTTAATATTACGAAATAAATTAAAAAAATAAATTTTTTATAATAAATACTTGATTCGATCTCGCACGAGATCGAGTCAATATTATGAAATAAATAAAAATAAAATTTTTTTATAATAAATACTTGATTCGATCTCGCACGAGATCGATTCAATATTACGAAATAAATTTAAAAAAATAAAATAATTTTGTAATAAAAACTTTATTCCGTCCCACACGAGACCGGCGCCGCACATTTCCCACCAGGCCCATCCAGCCCCGAGGCTGTGACATTGTTGGCCAGCGGGCTGCCTGCCGCATAGGTCGCCGGCAGGGGGTGGCGCGCCAAAAAAATGAGGAAGAAATAGGGGAGAGTATTTTGGTAATAAAAATTTTACTTAATCGGACTCGAGTTAAAATAATTTATTACGGAATTATTTTATTTTTTTAAAATTTATTTTGTAATAAAAATTTATTCAGTAATAAAGTTATTTTGTAATAAAAACTTGACTCAGTCCCGCACATGATCGAGTCAGGTTTTTATTACAAAATTATCTTATATTTTTTAAATTTATTTCATATTATTGACTTTATCCCGACTCGAGTTAAGTTTTTATTACGAAATTATTTTTTAAAAAAATTATTCAATAATATTAATTTGACTCCAGTCAAGATCGGGATCGAGTCAAGTTTTTATTTTATAATATTTTATTTTATGGTTTTGTATTTTTAAAAAAATTTAAAAATTATTGTGAAATAAATTAAAAATATAAAATAATATTTTTTAATTTGACTTCAGTCGAGATCGGGGAGACGACGCGAGGGAGCGGGGGCAGGGTGTGGGTGGCGGCAGGGAGGTGGTCGGCAAGCAGTGGCGTCAGCGGGGAGCGAATCAAATTTTTATTTTATATTATTTTATTTTAAAAATTTATTTTATAAAATTAACTTGAGTCAGGAGCAAGTCAAGTTTTTATTTTATTATATTTTATTTTTAAAATTTATTTCGTAAATTTGACTCGAGTCAGGAGCAAGTCAAATTTTTATTACGAAAATGCCATTGCTCCTTCTTTCCCGGTGTTTTGTCGCACCACCGCCGGCGGTGAAGCAGGTGACGTCGGCGTGGAGGTGGCCAGTGCAGCAGACGGCGGGGAGGAGCTTGGTCGACGGGCGGGGCGGCGGCGAGGGTGGGGGCGAAACGGGCGGCCGGGGAGGGTGGCGAAAACAGGGCAGGGGCGGGCGGGGCAAAACGGCGGCGAGGGGGGGCGGAATCGGGCGGGGGCGGGGAACCGGGCAGGGGCGGGCGGGGGCGAGGCGGCGAAGGGGGCAGGGAAACAGGGCGGGCGGGGTGAGGCGGCGGAGGGCAGGGGAAACAGGGGCGGTGGGGGGATGGCTGCGGCCAGGGGCGGGCGGGAGCGAGGCGGCGGAGGGGGCAGGGGAAACAGGGCGGTGGGGGATGGCTGCGGGCAGGGGGCGGGCGGGGGCGAGGCGACGGAGGGGGCAGGGGAAACAGGGGGAAGGCTGCGGGCAGGGGACGCGGCGGCGGACGGGGCGGGGGGTGGGGGCAGGGATGCGGGCGGGGGGCACGCCCACGTAGGGCAGTGGGGGAGGGATTTTGAAGGAAAGAATGGTGGCCGTTGGATTTCGATCCAACGGCCACCATTACTATGCACTGCTAAATAAGGCAGCGTATAGTAATATTTTCCTATATATATATATATATATATATATATATATATATATATATATATATATATAATAACACTCGGCATTTTCAAATTTGAAATGTTTTTCGTCCACGGACTTTACAGTTCACTATGTCGCTTATTTATAATGAAGAAAGTTAAACCAAACGATCCCATTTATAAAACGAGGCAATGTATAAACAAAGGTAGCAAGTCGTACTAAGTATTTGAGACAAATGTGCAATGGATATAATTACGAACAAATTTAAGGATAGAAAGAAGAAAGAAATCTTTCGGATGTGAGGGTGGGTTCACCTCTTAAAATAGTTTGAAATTTGAAAAAAACAATGCAAATTAGCATGAATAATGTTATAGTTATTTAGCTGCATTTAATAACTACTAACAAATTAGTTAATTATATAAGAAAAAAAACAAACCGGTAAGTTATGTATATATAGAGTTCAATTTTGGGTCTGGCGCCGGTTGTTGAAACATACATTAGGGTCCTACTCATAAAATATTATAGAATACGTCTTCTACGCGAAATAAACGTTTGTACGGCACCCTTCTAGACATCGACTATAATAGTCAAGATCACTTGTTTGATGTCGCCTTATGGCTTGATGAATAGGTATTTATACATATAATAACACTCCCAATATATTGTTACTAATATATACATTATTTTACGGCGTACCCTTGGCCTATATGGGCAAACTTAATAATTAATATTTACACATTTCCAAAGAAAATGGGCGCTAAAAGAAAACTTAATATTTACACGGTATAAAGAATAATGCAATTAGGGTCATAAGTCGCCAAAAGTGGCTCATGATATTGATCAGAAGCAATCTACGTGTAATGTGAAATTAATATATAATTGTGAAGAAGTCAACGAAGAAGAAAATTGAGCAACGATGAATTACCAACAGCGCACGGCACCCAGCTCTCAATTCTCAACAACTCCTCACACTGACGACCGTATATAATCTCTCTTAGCTCAGTCTTGGCAATTTTAACTTTCAAATAATCTGATTGATAGACGTCTCATCAATATATCTTTGCTTTTGAACAATCGATTTGATTAATTGCATAAAGATTTCAACCCATGCAACTTCCAGAGCAGTATTAATTGATTGATGTTACAATTACAATTGAAATTGAAAAGTCAGTGTAATATTGATAGTCCCACCGAAAGCACAGTCAATAACAAACTTCACATATTCTACCCATGAGTTTCTATTTTTCTTTGTCTTAGAGCATCAATATGTTGGTCATACGAATTACGATGAAATTGCTCGTATAAACACAATAAAAACAAAAGTGGCACACAATGATATACGTCGCCTCAAAGTTGCAGTCCCTACTCAAAATAAAGACTTAGAAAAATAACAACAATCCAAATGGCGGGTCTGTATTCTCATCTTGACCATGCACCACCTAACCAATTCATTTAAAAACGAAAAGTCTAGGCATGAACCACAAATATTATTGCACCTCAATGGATCACTGGCTTAGCTAGAACAAAGGAGAAGAAGAAGAAGTTGCAGCACCATGTCCGACGATGACTGGGCACCCAGGCACCAAAGGTACAGGGTGAACACTAGGGTGATGATCACCGCCTTCCTCTCCTTGTTCTGCATGCTCACCCTCGTCATCTTCTTCTATCTCTACGCCCGACGCAGGCTCCACCGCAGCCGCCGCCGCGTCATGACCAACCAAATACTGGTCCTTGGATCGTCAACTGCGGCCGCGCAGGCCCAGCCGGAGCAGCCCAAGACCGGTCTCGACCCCGCCGTCATCGACGCCTTGCCCGTCTTCGTATATCGAAGCCTTGGCGGCGAGCGCGCCGGAGTGGAGTGCAGCGTTTGCTTGAGTGGGCTGGAGGATGGGGAGACCGCCAGGGTTCTAACCAATTGTAACCACGCTTTCCACAAGGAGTGCATAGACGTGTGGTTGCACTCCCACTCTTCCTGCCCAGTCTGCCGGTCAGATGCCGAACCTAAGCCGCGGGTCGAGGAGACCCAGGCTCCGGCAGCCCCGCCACCGTCTGCGCCGCCCGTATATGCTGATCATAATTCTGCTCCGGTGACGGCCAAGTCTGCCGGGTCGTCGTCGAGTCAGCGGTTGAGCTCCTTTAGGAGGATGCTCAGTAGGGAGAGATCCAGCAGGAGATCAGAGCAATTTAGTGGACAAGAAGAAGACGGCAGTACTTTGGTGGATATTGAGAAACAGTAGTTTGATTTTCTCCCCGTATTCATGATAGGTGTTTGATCGATGTGTTTATATTACGTATGCGCTTGGAGTGATAATCAGATGCGTCTGTACTTATTATTTGTGCTGATTTTTTTTGTTTGCAATACCTGTGATCATATTATTGTTCAATTTTGCATTGGGTACTTGTATAATTCATATGCATACATCTTATTTAGGCCGTTGTGATTTTCTTTATTTCATAAGTACATAATTAGTACCTGTCAAAATGGTTTTGCACTTGTGAGACATCCAATTTCCCGAATCAACTCACAATCACCGGATGTCTCATATATTATCTGCAAGAAGAAGCATCGCACATGTTTTGTTCATAACCAAGGTCATGAAGAAGATAAATGTCAGAGACACAAAGGAAGAGGAGGAGCAAACTATGGACGTCGATCAAGGAATGAAGGTACTTCCTACCTCCATGTGAAATTCCTCTATAGCAACAACAATAACTATGATTCTTTTAATGTGACACATGAAATTTCATTGTTGGGATTGTAAAAGAAAAAGAAAAATACATCAATAAGCGCGTGTATACGTGCTCTTCAAATAAAACTTGTGAGCAATCAATCGAATGATGATCCAGTAAAATCCTGCTGCATTTTATAAGTTCAAACAACTTCAGCTGCTGCTGCAAGCATCACCTTCCTTGAGATCGAGAATGAGACTCTTAATTACAGTCAGCAATGCAGCAACTCCCATACGATCACGGCAATCCACCACCTTATCACTCACAGAAGAAAACCAGTCATCCCCCTTTCCCACGGATAAATCTTGGCACCAATTACAGATCCCTTCCGCAATTGCCAGTACATACAGACCACAATGATGAGCATTTCTCCGCCAAGGCGTCGGGCAATCAACAAAACTTGTAGACGCCGAGAATTGGTTATCAGCCAAGAGCCCAGATACAGAATTGGACAGCATCTCGGCATGCCACGAATTAATCCCATGAAAGGTATCATGGTGCACAAACTTGTTCATCTTCCTGTAATACACAAGCAAGCTCCAGTGGCTCCCACCTTCCGCCTCATTCACATCGACGGTGTCATTCACAGTGAAAATCACCAAGTTCTGATCACGGAGCTGGAGAGGAGCAAGACAATCTGTGAGAAAAGTGGCGTCATTGCATTTGGCAATCCAAAAGGAGACGAAAGGAGAGATGAACGCAATGTCTTGAGAGGTTTATTTTTTAGACGCTAGGTAAGTGAAGCAAAAACTCAATAATCCGGTGGTTGAGAAAGTGAGGACCACCTAGTATATCCAAATCAGACCTCCTCAACACCACACCCCCATAAGAAAGGGCAACCTCTTGCCCTCCTCACCCTTACACATCCTGTATCAAACTAAACTTGATCAGATCAGTTAACAACAGAGAAATTAAATTAAGTACAAGCAACCATCACACAGAACATTAGAAAAAACTAAAGCAACTAATCAGAGTTCATCATGCCCAAAGAAAAACCAATTTGTGGAATTGCTAATCAATCCATGCAGTAAGTGCAATCTTACGAACTACCAAAATTCTGAATTCGCCACCAAGGATAGAATCAACAAGTGGTATGAACTTAGCATGTAATCAGGAAACAGGATGTAACTGCCATAGTTTGAATTTAGTGGGCCGGCGGGAAAATAGGGAATGGGCTGGAACAAGGGATAAAAGGGGTTCACCTCTGCCCCATCCTCCGTTATTTTCACAAATCCTCTGAATTCCTGTCACATTCAAGGCAAGAAGTCTCCTCCATGGCTCCAGCAAAGCAGGGGAACAAACAAGGAAACAAAGGGAAGGCGATCATCGTCAAATTGGGGGAGGAAACCCACACCAACAAGTACCCATTCACAACTTATGAACATCGGAAAGCAATCAAAAATTGCTCTCGCGTCAAATTATTATAGCAGCACCACAAAGTAAGATGGGTTATTGCAGAAAAGCTAACGTCAACTCAATTAGCGACAGCATATTCGACAAAAGTAGCAGCTTACCAAAACAAGAAAGGTATTAATGGTGGTGGAAGAGCAGAGAGCGACAGAGCAGGCGTGATTTTGCCGAACCACGTGCCTTGAGTTACCCAAATTATCGAACAAAGAACAATAAGAGGACAAATGGGCTTTCACAGAAGCCGAAAGAGCTCAATAATTGGGCCAGCAACATAAAAACGAATGATTCATAATGGGCCCAAGTAAAAAATAGGCCCACTCACCAGATCAAGGAAGCCCACATATGCTATTTACGTGAACCAGTGGTCCTGCGGCGCTCCGACTCCCTCCGCACCGACTGCCAGGTGAGTATTAACAACAGGATTAAAGAAACTGAAATATCTAATGATTTGAGGGCTTAGTAATTAATTGCTTAATAACCGCTTTGGTTATTTTGCATAACTAACTTAATCAGGCCCAAATCAGACCTGTTGCATTTGAATTTAACAACCATGATCTTACCGCAGCATGAATCACTACTTATCATATCAGATTTAAAATTGCATTTAACTAGAATTTAAAAATATAAATAATATCTTTAAAGCATTTCATATATTATTAATCATTATTTAATTAAATAATGATTAATATATTGTAATTCATAATAAAAAAATTAGATTTTTAAAAATTAAAATTAAATACTAAGTGCTTATTAAATTCCGAAAAAGTCTAAACCGTATATAATTTGAAGAGCATATATAGAATATTAAGCAAAATCGACGGGTACAATATAACAATGAAAACTAAACTTACAAAAAGTAAAACTAAAACTTGCTTTTGAGGAAACTAAAATTTCCAAAAAGAAAATTAATACAGTGAAGACATCTAAAGAATCAAATTATGTATTTGATGCCTCATCAAGCTCAAATAAATTATTATAACATACAAAATATTTTACCATTTATTGTTTTTTCAATGTTTTAACTAGTGGTAAAAATAGTTAATAATGGGTAGATTTTTACCTAAGCCACATAATTCTTGAGGAACGGAAAAGTTTAGTACCAATTGTATTATGCATTTGTTTATATTCAACTATTAAAAGGGTGTAATAATATACAACGGTACTAGTTAAACATACTAATAAAGTTATATCTCAAAGTGGTCAACATGTCTATGGCTTTTTTGAAGACTAAGAATAGAAACTTTTAGTAAAATGATGAATTGGTCATAATAATAGAAATTTATTTTTATCAGTTTTTAATATTAAAAAAATATTTGATTATTTCAATTTAATCTAATTTAAAATAGTTCTGATGGGCTTATTTGGCAACTACATCCAAACAGCAATCATAATCCCTACAAACAAAATCGGTTCCTTGGACAATACAGCGAACATGAAAAATCTTTCCAGGGAATGAGCCCTTTTAAAATTGTAATTAACAACTCAAACAAAAATTTTAAAGCTCGAACTGCAAGTATGGATTACTGCAAAGAAAAAGAAGCGTAGTTTCATGCAAAAGTAAGATGAAACTGTGTACTGTTCTATTACAATTCTGAAAAAATTTCATAGTTTGGTGTTCTATTACAATTCTGAAGAAAAGATGATTAAAGGTGAAGTGATAAATCAAGAGCAGGGTAAACGAATCTACTTCCCTCGTCTTCTCTTGTCTTCCCCAGTACTGCGCTGTCTGCAAAGTCTGATCCTTTCTCTCTTGTCCGCTTCACTTCTGAATAATTCTTATGCCCATAATAATTCCCCAACAAATCTAACACTTTTACATCAATATGATCTTGTTCCTTCCGATCCCTTTTCCTTCCTATTTGCCTTGTAGTATGATGATCATCTTGTTCCTCCTCCCCGCTCGTATGATCTGATAGAGAGAACTTGGCTTCAATATCACCAATTCGTTCCAACAAGCACTCCAACTGCGGTACAGATAGATCATCAAGCCTCTCATGGCCAGAGATGGAGAAAAGAAGATGACCCACATCAATTGGCTCGTCACTTCTTTCTGTAGAAGATTTGGTGGGTTTCCTTGTGCTTTTGGCTTGGTAGCGTCGGAGAAGAGGGATGAGGACCCTTGGCTCCTCCGGCCATGACACGAGCACCCCAGTGGAGGAGGTGTAGATGAGGAAGCCATCCGTCCCGCACAGCGTGTTTAGCTCTCCAAACTTCTTCTTGACGTTGTTCATGCGGTCCCTCTGTCTCGTTCTCAGCCTTGTATCCATGGCTGCTTCCTTCCTTTCTCTCTAAGCCACGGTCAGCCTCCATATATATATATATATAGTACCCGGCGACCAAAAAAGTATTTTTTAATAGGTATTATTAATTTTTCTTAATTTATAAATTTATTTAAAATTTTTTCTATTAACATATATACAACTTATAATTCTCCTCTCATATATTATATCATCCGAATTATCTCCCCTTCATTATATATTATGTCTATATGTTATAATGAAATTTTAATAGATTAAGTCCACATATTATAATAAATTTTAGGTGGCCCAAATTCAGACTGGCTTAAAATAATACTATAAAATATTATAATGAAGTTTAGAGAGGCTCTAATTTGAGCTGGTAATACCATTAAAACTAACCATACTGTGATACCATTTTTGGGCCCAATGGGGCCCTAAAAAAACTTACAATAGGTATATGAGACTTTTATTAGCCTATATACAAATCACCACTCACTTCCAAACATGATATTAAATAAACCCAATACTGACATGCTCCACCATAGAAAAATATGTCCACATTTTCTAAACAAAAAAGCCTTAGTGTTTGTGAATGCGTGAAATTCTAGTAGACTAAGTCCACATATTAGACACTCTAATTCAAGTTCGCTTGAAATAATACTATTAACATATTATAATGAAGTTTTGAGAGGCTCTAGTTTGAGCGGGTAATACTATTAAAACCAACCATGGTGTGATGTCATTGTTGGGCCCAATAGGGCCCTAAAAAACTTATAATAAGTATATAGGACTTTCATTAACCTATATACAAGTCATCACTTACCTCCAAATATAATATTAGATAAACCCAACACTGACATGCTACACCATAGAAAAATATGTCCACATTTTCTAAACAGAGAAGTCTTAGTGTTTGTGAATGCGTGAAACGAGCATTGCTAGTTTATTTAGCTTTGCAATTGCAGGTTTTAATACAAAGTACCTAAATCGAATGAGTAAATTACAGAATATGTTGTATAAGAGTTTCAAGTAATTGACATTCAATTTATAGTAAGGGCTGCTATTTTATGTGTTCAATTTATATGCACATTAGGGATGATAATTTTTGTTTAATTGCGAAAGTATTTGTGTGCCTTACAAGAGAAGATTCTTAAATATTTAATTTCTTACCGTTCACGTAGTGTTGGGATTTTGTGATGAAATTTTTTGTGAGTAATTTCCATTAGAGCGTCTATTTTCTAACACGTTGAGCATTTTCCACAAAGGCTACAAAAGTGATTTCCAACGATAATCCATAGAGTCACTCGGGCGAATAGACTATTTTCACATATTATAACAATAACTTTCTCGTCCGTGTATATATATATAAACTTATATTTTTAAGAATGTTTCAAGCGGGTGCGTCATTCTCGTAAGAAAGTTGTGTATATATAGCTGTTTTTTTATAAATAAGAGGTGTCTAAGTATTTAGTTTAGAAGCATATATACTATTTATGATCTATTATTATAAGGTGAACTTGTAAATAAATGTTTTTTTAAGGTGAACTTGAGCAAATTTAGACCTTTGTAAGTGGTCGACACAAGTGATAGTTGTCCGTCGGTGACTTACAAAATCTTTTTTTCCAAGCTGTAATATTGTATTTTTATAAGATTACTTTAATAGGAGAAAATTTATGAGTACCGGTTAATGTTGATATTTTTATGTCAAGTTAATATGAACTATTTAATATCTATGTATGTATTTAATAGAAAGATTTTTTTCATCAAATTTGATCTCACAAATCATTATTTTCTCCTTACTCTTAAACAAGTGCATAACCCATAACCCATAACTCATGACATAAAATTTAAGATAATAAATACGAAATAATCTAAACCCCATGAACCGAATTGAAATCTCATTGTCATGCAAATAATCTAAAAGCATAATAACAAATAAGAAAAAAAATTCAAAACGCTAATAATAGAATCCTTCAACTATCTCGACTATACCCATCCCTATCCTTTCTACCCATCCCTATCCTTTAATGCTCACACCTGCGGAGGCAATTTCACATTAGTGATAAAAATAATAAGTCATATAATTACAAGAAATAAGTTAATATATTTCACAACATTATTAATTAAATATTTTAATGACTATGAGCATATATTGAGCTCTTACTATGCCGGGATGGGTGGCTACCCCATTAAACTATAATCTTATGTATACGCACACGGTACGTGGCCCACAACCTATAATTACGAGTATTTATTATTAAATCACCTTCTCGGTATCACAAGTACATAATAAATTTCATAATGAGTCCTCTTGCACTATTGCGCCCTGTCCCCCTTTCGGATATTTAATCTTTTAAAAAGTTTAAGGGTGCAGCCCTGTGTTAGATTGAGTCAATTTTTTTGTAACCCTGTGTTAAACTGAGTCAATTTTTGACCCCGATTGCACTCAACGCATAGTACTCGAATATGGGATCAGGCTGACAAAGGCTGCCAAATAAAAATATATATAACATTTTAAATAATTATACAAACCTGAAATTGTGATGAGGCATCCACAATTACGACACACGATCCATGATCCTAATATGAATAAAACTCCTTTAAATCCTTTCATTTGTGAGCTAAATGTACTCACAAACTATTCACTTCGTGAGCCAATTGTACTCAAAAATTAATAAAAGATAGTTTTATTTAACATCAGCAGAATTCTCATTTATATAGAAGAATATGTGTGGAATTCAAGAAGTTACTAAATTAAATTTTATAGAAAGTAACATAATCACACATAACTATATTAAATACCAACTATTTGTATGATAACAAAAATTCAAAAAAATTAACCATTGAGTTAATGCGAATGAGTGTCAAATCGCACTCACAACTCTTAATCTCAAAAATTTAATAAATAAAATTTATTTAAAATCATTCATAAATATCATTATACCAGTACTCTAAAGGTTATAATTAATAATTTATAATATTAATTCTTAAAATTTAATTTAATTTAATATTATTTATAGTTTGTTCTAAGATTTACAAAACCCTAAATAAAATAATTTTTTTTGGTTTTACAATCTCTTCAGCTTGAAAATTTTCATTCTCGAAAATATAATAGGGTTATAAAGAGAAAATTACTAATTAATCTATCTTCTTTCTTATATTATCTTAGGCATTTATTCCATTATTTATTGGTATACTTGTATCTAGTTCTATAGAACTTAGTTTAAATATCTTTATATTTTCTTATAAAAATTAATTTGAGAAAAATCATGATTTATAATTTTTTTTCCAATTCTATCTTATAATAGTTGACCATATGAGTCATTTTGATCTACTTCTTTACTTCTATATCCTAAAGCTAAATTGTTCAATGAAACTTCAAAAGTTATTTATCTATTGCATTTGAGTAATCATGCTAAATTGTTCAATGAAACTTCAAAAGTTATTTATCTATCGCATTTGAGTAATCATTTGAAATGATTTGACACATATCTCTATTCTTCATTGGCGTTGTTACTTTCTATAAACCTATATTTTGCCACATAGCAAACTATAATTCATTGGTGTATTTTTTTTCGATTTAAGCATTGTCACTCATATACATAACTAAAATGGGGTACATTGTTATCTAAACCGCACAAATGTCCCATTCTACTTAGATAACCCTTCGATTATAAAGGCGTCATATATACGTTCATTGGTTAAGTGTCATGTGCACCTAGTATGACCCATTAGTGACTCACCATCTTGTACCAGTGTTTATGCTTTAACACACTTCTTGAATGTTCTTTAACACAATAGAAGTTTTTTAATATGCTAAATTAGAAGCAAAACGGCTCATTAGAAGAAGCATAAACATGATGTATGCCATTTAAATCTATTTATTTTGTTTTTTTTATAAATCTCAATTGACTAAATTTGTATTTTCTCCTTTATGAATTTCTTGATTTATTAGTTTAAGCATAACATTTAGCCATTTACTTTGAATCATTATTAAAAGTGATTCTTTTAATAAATGTGGTCATTTGACATTTCTATTTTTTTTAAAAAAATCTTTATCGATTATTATATTCGTGTGTTGCGTGGCTGTTTTGGCTGATTAGATTATAAGGACGATTGCATTGCAAAATTAACCTTATTTTGTATAATTTTTTTTTGGAGCTGATATAGAAATATCTATACTATTTTTAAAAAAATTAATATCCTTTGATACTGAACAATAATGTAGTCTTTGAACCTGGGAGAGGCACCGGTTTATAGCTTTCCATTGGGCATGCTTTGAGCAATAACGTTTGCCCAATGGTCATGTGTAATTAAAAAAACATTTCTGTACGAAGTGAGTCTTTACAAACACACTAGCTTTGATAAATGGTGGAGTTGATGCAAATAGCCATCCAAATACAAAGCAGAAATTATGGAGAAAATATAATTTAGGGACTTGTTAGGGTCCCACTCCCATACTAGCATCAACGGTGTATTATTATTATCATATATATATAAAGCAGCGATTTTGTAGCTTTGGCATAATTCCCGGACTTCGCGAAAAAACACGGCCATTTTGGTGAAATTACAGCTGAAGGAAGCTCTTAACAAGTCATTATTATACTGCCACCCGTGCTAAATCTGTTAGCAGTGTGATAGTTTGGTTCATACCCATCTTAGCGCACTAATAAAAGACGAAGAAGCCGACAAGACACGAAGCATCTGAGCAATTGAAATTCAGTATGGAACAAGTAACCAAATTTCTTAGGGAAGAAGCATAAGGTACCCACTTTCCTATTTCCAGCTATTATAGGACAAACGCGTGGGAAGATAAGGGAGTCTTTGAATTCCAAACCCATTTTTCCTGTCTGAATCACTCGCCCCTCTTCTTTGACGCCATTAAATAAATTTAAGAATTTGCTGTCCCATGCACTTTCTAAGCAAGCTACCTACATTATCCTTGGAAAACCTGCAGACACTTTTCATTGGCAAAAACTTCAATCCAAAAGTGCTCCATCAAGCTTTGATCCATTTAACCCCCACAGAAAACATCTGGAAACGTTTCTAGTGAAGACGGATAATCATTATTGTGTTTCCTTGTGTATTTGTAAAAATATGGATATTGAAGACCAAACTGCAAGGCCCTAATACATCTTTGCATTTTACATGACATATGAAGAGACTTCGCTTTCAAAAAGTACATGCTACCAACTGCCTACTTTTCTTTTAAAAAATAAAAAAACTGTACATAACAAACAAAACAATAAAATTCAAAGTACAGGGAGACCGAGGTGGTATCATAAATACAGGGAATTCGCAAACATTATACCCCGTCTTAGGCTTTCACTGGCGGCTGCAAACTTGTCCTCCAATGTCGACTCGCCCACGGCATGAGCTGCCCCTCGCAACTAGGAACACAGCATTAACCAATTAGGACGTTCCATTTTCAGACAAGCCATGTGTGAAATAAAAAACGGATAAACATCAAAACAATCTCACCCACTCTAGTGCCAAATTTTCACTATTATATTGTTTTAGTCCTTTTTTATACATTTTTCAATCATCCAAATGTCAAACTTATATCCATTCTTAGAGCTGATGTATTAAGAAGTCCTATACAAGAAAAAGCGTATGCTACAGATAATATATTGAAGTCGTGGCAAGAAATTATGTTGCAAAATACAGTTCGTTACTCTGAAATAAATTATATGCACAAACCTGATTTAAAAACTCGTCCAGCCTTCTAGAAAGGCGTATAATGCTTCCCTCAAATATGTCAGTCATCTCTATGATTTCTGCAAAAGTCGCACCCTGGACAAATTCACAAATTAGTGAAATGCAGCTCTAGACAAAGGAATAAAACCAGACAAAATGGTTCAACACTCGTTTTGATAGAACCACACCAACCAGACAATAAGAGTAATCTTAAAAAGTGCAGAGAAACTACAAACAATAATAAAGTACTAAAAATAGTACAACTATTCCATTATTTGAAGCAGTTTAATCACGCTCGTTTTGCTAGAATCATCAGGTTAAGACAAGTACACCCAACCTACCACGTAAAAGTGAAGAAAAAGCATTTCAATTAAGGATTTTTTTTGTACTTTTAATACTTCAGGAAGTTATATGCACTTATGGCTTTCAATTTAATCAGAATGATAATCTTGTAAACTAGTGTCACAAGCATAGTCAATAAATGATTTTTGTCTTTGCAATGAGAATTATATTAATTTTGATTAATATAAAAAATTAAAAATCATTTAATCTGATCATCTCTTAATTCCAGCCAGTCCTTCCTTCCTCTCGTCTTAAAGGTTTATCTCACAATACTTTGCTTTCACAAGTTAACCTCCTTTGGAAAGGAGGTGGAGATCTCAGTGTCCTCAAAATTAAAGCGAAAAGTAAGACACGGCATGTACATGCAAGGCAAGAATTAAGCAACAAGAGCTGAGGTTCAGTTATCCTACGAAAATGATATTGACATAGAAAAAGAACAAGAAACAAATAAAAATTCCCCGCCAAACATATTTCATTACAACCTATAAAAATATTATTTCAAACCTTTGACCAGCAGTAAATGACATCCATCAGATATGGTCGCACTGTTATTTCCACATACTCTTCAACATTGATCTCCAACTTGCATTCTTTTTGTATCTAGAAGAGTGTAACATCCGTTAATTGCGCTCATCAACCTCCATGAAAAAAAAAACAAGACACCAAACCAAAACCTTGTGTACCTCGGCAATTTTTCTTGCAGTTTCTTGAAGTTGCTGAAGTGGCTTCGCCAGCTCGAGTCTTAGATTTATTTGCTCACTGGACTTATCTCCTAGTATAAAACAACTAGCAAGAGCTGCAACTTGATGATGATCAAGATCATTGAACGTACCTAACAATGCAGGGAATCAGTAGTAATTGTAAGCATGCCAAAACACTTGACAAGAAATCAATCTAAGCAAACTTTACCATTAAACATTAATTCAGTAACAAGTAACTCATCTCCAGTATCTATCAAGCATGCCGCCCTTCCTTTCAATTGTACAACACCATCAGAATCAATGTGTCCTAGCCTCTTCAAAACTCGTGCGCGATTTTTCAATTCATCTCGGAACTTTTGAAGCTGAAGAAATTTACAAAAAATCATATTGATCAACAAACAAGATATTAAATGTCTTTACACCTTTCTTTTTGGTCAAAGTAGAAGTGTTTCCTTTCTAATCTCCAATCTTGTACAATTAAACTCAGAAAGTGGCAATGGAAAAGAGAAATCTAAACCCAACCCACTTCCCTCGTCATTGAGGAACACATATTTTAAAAGGACAAATTTCAATATTAAGAGCACACGTCTTTTATTTAAGCACTAAGTCACCAAAAAGAAAAAATAAAGAAAGAAAAAGAGGGGGAAATAACTGTTAATTTCCTTAAGATGCGAGACACAACAAGATCAAGATGTTTGAGATTATACCATATTTAGGAGGAATTAGGAAAGGGCAGGAAGAAAAGAATGTGTAGTCATTCACCAAAAAAATGTCAAAATTCAGTGGTGAAAATATTACAAAATCCAAACTAAGTTGGCTAGCTGTCATATTGCACCGAGTTCACAAACAGAAGTAGTTGAAATAGAACAGCATCTACAAACAGGAGCAGGGAATATTCAAAAAATAAAAATAAAAACTATTCAAAACCTGAGATTCACGCATCTTTGACTTCAACTGTTGAATTTCATGATTGACTTCTGCTTTTCTTTGAAAATTTTGCATTTGATGCTCATTCTGGGAGGACTACAAAGCAAATATATACACCAAAATCATGCAAATGGCGATTGGCTAAATCAATGAACTAGAAAATGAAAGAGCTCAGAATGCTAGTGGTGACATCAAAGCTAACATAAATTCCGTTAAAATTAATGAGTTAATCTATACAATTTGGAACACCAACCTTATGCAGTGGATGAACAGATAATTTTTCCTCAAGTTCAGCTAATTGATTAACCAAATTAACAAACTCCGGATCCTTAATTCCCATATCCTGATATCAAGAAAAATGAAAATTAGTGATAATACACACACTCATAGCACATCCAATTATCTGCAATATGAGTCCATGCCTATCCATATAACAAGTATGGATTGCTCATGCATATATCCGCAGACACACATGGGAGGGGTGTGAGAGATAAACCAATCATAATTGTCATACAGATAATACGTTCCAACAAACAAGTATCACAATCTCTTCTGAATTGTCAGTTTTAAAAAGGAAGGAAGTAACTACGTTGGCAACATATATATTTGACGAGGAAATACAACACATTTCTACCCATTAAGAATAAAAATTAGCTACTAAGAAAGGTGGAAAGGCATGGTTGTACCAACCAAAAGCAATCACTGATGATAGGACCTATCCAGTAGTGGAGGGAAGTTATGAATTTTGTGGTCAATAACTCCTGTTGAAGTGTTAATATATGTGTTACAATATAGGTTGTTATTTTATGTCGATTGTTATTTTGTTTCCAAATTAAACTTTTAATTGAGGATTTGTTGATGTAATCCCTAAGAATCAGGTAACAATTGTACCTACCTTATCTCTACAAATAAGTAAAGGATCAACACATGGGGAATACGCAACGTATTCACCATCTTTATCCGTATTTAGTTTAATCCTCTGCCAACTGTCTTTTTATATTTCAACAACTCCTAAATTAGGATCTAAGCTGCAAGGTTTTGCACTTATCCGCTAATGCATGAAACACTAGTGCCATAAATAATTATATCTCCAGCTTAGCTTTAATTCATCTGGGAGATCCTGCAATCCGTGATAAAGAATTTCTTCACACATAAAAAGCATTTAGATAGGACAAAAAATATTTAGTTAAAGGTTCTACTAGCAAATATCCAATACGACCTTAAACTAATTTTCATACAAGTATTAAGGGCATTCCGATGTACATAAGAATTGAACAATTCTGCTGAAAACCTACTTGTACAGGATCAAGTTTTGGAAGGCCTTGCGGAAAGCGAGTATCAAGTCCTTGTATTGCAAGGAGCATGTTACCTCTGGCTTCCACTGGTCTAAGATCAGAAGGAACAGACACGCGGATGCTGCTGAGAGCACATATTAATGGCAAATGAACAGGAACCTATGGCAAACAACAAGTCCAATGATGTCAACAATCTAAGATAACAACTCTATTGCTCATCTGATTATATAAAATGAAATTGACTCCGCAAACGAAGATGTTGATCTATGACCTTGATCAACTCACCACATGCATTTCACCCTTCTCTCCAGCTTTAGGAGGGCATGGCTTTGGGCGAGATCCATTTTCATTTACAACAGATGAGCAGTGTAGCAAGACATCTACTATGTAGTTATTACTACTTTGGGTAGGCAATGTTCCTAACGGTGGCGGAGGCCTTTTTACAACATTAATCACCACACCCCAACCCCAGTCTGTAGCACCATCCCGAACCTTCACCTAAAATATCACACCAACCAGTTAGCTATTTAAAAAACAGATCAAGTGGTTGCAGGTGGGTCATCACGAACATATAAACTATTACTAATTTCAATTAATGTCAGATTTAAAACCAACATACCAGCCTCCCAGGAACAAGAAAACATAGAACTCTTTCAGGTCGTATTATTTCGGTCATCACTTTTCTCTCCATTTGTGTTACACTGATTCTCAATTTATGATATTCAGCAACATCCGTCTGCATAAACTATGCATTAACATTGACATCTTCTAAGTATATGATCGTTCTGCATGGAGTAAGATAAAATACCTCGCCTGAGGCATCAAGAATAGCAGCTTCCCTTTCTAGTTTAGATACTCTTTCTCCAATATCTGGTAATGCCTGAAAATACCAGTTGATTTTACCATCTGCTATGAGGAGACTTAGAAATTCATAAAGCTTCTGAATTAAAAAATGGTGTTAATTGGTACCTTCTCATACTGAAATTGATGAAAAGAATTCTTTATGACATGTTCTGCAGTGAATTGGCCCTCTGCTCGACTCATCAGATTCAAAATTGAGTAATAGCTTAGCCTAAAGGTACTAACCAAGGGAGCTGGCTTGCCCAAAATCATGTCCTTTAAAGTGTTCATCTCCATCTAAAATAAGAAAGAATAACCACACCCATATAAAATTTTTTTTTAAAAAAAAACCAAGAATGACTGAGATATGTTATCTTAGATACAATAAAAAATGTAAAAGTAAAATGATAGAGAAAATAATCATCTAGCCCCATGGCTTAATAAATCCTACAATAACTATTAGAGTTTTAAAGGCACTACAAGGATAGAGCCCCCAAACCCAAAGCTTGGTGCAAACAGCGTAACATTGTAAGGTTCACAATACATATCAACAAAAGATATTCATGCAAAACTTAATCCTGTATGTGTTTCTCACTCAAACTGCAACTCAAAAACTACTCTGCGCCCAGTTATCTTCAAATCATTGGATTTGTTTATATCCTTAAGTTAGAATCTGTCCTAGCCTTTTTCACTGAATCCATCAGTATAATATCCACAATCACAAGTCTCAAAATTAGATAACCCACCAGGCTACCCCTTTGCATTGTAACTTGAACTTCACCTGTCTTTCCATTGACTGGTTCAAAAAATGTCACATAAATCATTAATCTTCTTCTTTTTCTTCTACTTCTTCCACCTAGTACCCAAAGGGCGTCGGGAACATGGACCCTAAACTAGCAATCCGCGCAATTACAAATCCTTCTTGACACCAACCCTCCTCCTTCATACGAGCTGGGGACCGGCAATGCAGAAGAAGAAGAAGAAGAAGAAGACGAAGAAGACGTGCATTAAATCATTCTTGCCAACGTGATATTGCAAGCACCTAATGTCACCAAGACACTTAATACACATCACAGAACTGTCAAAACCACTTTTTGTAGCACAATCATTTTCAGTCCAAAAACTAATGATCTGTTTTGTTAGTAAGAAAGAAAAGGAAAGTTTGAAAAAGTGTGAAAAAAGCTTTTTAATATTTCACTAAGGGGAAAAGTTGCTTCGCAATCATTTTCTCACAAAAAAAAGAGAAAGAAAGGTAGAAAGTTAATAAGTCACTCTACACCCTTTCATTTTCCTTTTAACCATACGCATGGGAGAATCAATGGAGAAGCTTTTTGTCTTTCTATTTTTTTTCTTTCTCACAGGTATTTTTTAAACATTTTCTTCTTTTCTCACAATAACTAAACAGACCCAAGATTTAGCTTAGTTAAAATATAAGAGCACAATAGAGCATAAATTTCAAAGGCATAAATATATGAAAAGACCTGCTCATCAATCATTATAATGCAAATACCGCGTTCATCTTTTCCACGACGTCCAGCTCTTCCACTCATCTATTCATAGTGACAAGAAGGGGGAAATCAAATACAGTCATTTTTTTTAAGACGAAATGTTAGCTTACATGAATCAAAGGTAACCGCAAGTAGTCTAGGCAACTAACAAAATAAAATAAATTGCAAAGCATCTGTCCAGTACCTGAATATATTCTCCAGAGCCAATGTAACGGTGACTGTCACCATCCCACTTCTTAACAGATGTAAAAACAACAGTCTTTGCTGGCATGTTCAACCCCATAGCAAACTGCATTACATTACAATTATTAATGCTAGCTAGCAATGCCTCCATATATCACTGGTTTTTAGTAGAATGCGTGCATCAAATTTCTAATTTTCTACAGGATTGCGGCGTGCCAAAGTCACGTTCGTATAGAGCTAGGTTCCCCAAATAATGAGAACCAGGGCTCAAAAGGATATGGCACTAAAAGAACCATCTTGAAAATGAATCTAGCAACACGGCAGAGATTTCTATTCGAGCTAGGGCAATCATCATACTAAACATATTAGGCTGATCCAGGATCCCCATTAAGATACAAGAATGTAACCCATGGTAGATTTGAGGGAATTTCCATATAATGAACTTTGTAATATGATGCATCTATTAAGTCGGAAAATCTATTCCAATAGGTAGAGAAAGCGCCAAGACAGCAAGCCAAACCACTTACTGTTTCAGTCGCAAAAAGAGCCTTTATGAGACCTTCTTGAAAGAGCAACTCCACAAGTTCCTTGATAATGGGTAGAAGACCAGAATGATGTACAGCAATACCTCTTTGAAGCAGTGGTAACATCAGTTCAATGGCAGGTAGTCCCCTATCCTCTTCACTTAAACACAATAGTGCATTCCTAAAAACCTCTTCGACAGTATCCTTCTCCTCTTCTGTATTAAAGTTAAGCTTTGACATAGACATAGCATGCTGTTCACATTCCCTTCGACTGAAGCTGAAAATAATAACAGGCTGGAATTTCCTCTCCATAATAAGCTGGTACGAAGAAAAAAGATCAATGTAGGCTGTGCATTTGATTATTTTAAAGAAAAAGCCTTCCGTACTCAAAATTACGTAAACACCATAAATAACTAAGAGAATCGCTCAAGGAAAAATATAAGATCCATGTTTTAGTCTTCTTCCTGTTAGACAAGGCTGTGACAAAAAGCTTTTCAGCAAAAGTATAAATGGATAAAATGGTATAGAAAGCAGGTCGACAGTTACTGGCAAGTGAAGGACAGAAGGAAAGGAGAATAAAAAAGGGAAATGAAGGCTCTCAATAGCAGAGAAAGAGAAGTACAGTAACAATAATAAAAAATAAAAAACGAATAAAAAAATCTACATCTATTTGCTTGAAGACAAATGAATCAGCGAGCAATTAAACATGTTACTTGACGTCACAGCATTCTTGAATCACAACAAGCAATCGCGGGATCTTCATACTCACATGGGCACATGTTGTACTACATTCAAAATACATGAACCAAATGTTATAAATGAATAAATAGCCTGTTAAGAGGTGAGTTATAAAATAATGTGTATTTGTAGTTGGTCATTAGGCCCATTAGATTATGGTCCATAAAGGTTTAGTATAATAAGTAATCCTTCTGTAACTTTGGGAATAATTGAAGATGAATGAAAATTTAGTTTCATTGTAAGAATAATTTTTATCTTAGTCTTAATTAAGTTCAGGTTGACAATCCCTCTGACGTGCCAAATCTATATCTAAATTTATCGCTAAATTACATGACGTGCCAAATCTATCTCTAAATTTCTCACTAAATTCCTTATTTCCCCTAATTTTGTTAGATCATCCTACAAGTGATCTAACACCGAACAACTAACATTCACAAAAGTTAGTGCGCTTTGAGAAATACTCCTGAGGAAGGAAAAAGTCTGACACTTCAATTTCGACAATGTATCAAAAGATGAGGACCAGTAATGTATAAGCCCCTCCTGCAGATATTTTTGCCTCGTAAAGAAAGAGGTGTAAAAAACACATGCTGACATCAACCCTTTGGAAGCAGGTGAATGACAAAGAAGCGGAAGAAAATAACAGAAACATGGAAAAATTGCATACCTTGACAATTTTATAAATGTCTGATCCACCAGAGGCAGTACCATTCTTCGCAATCCTGCCACTAGCCTTAACAAATCCAGTCTTTTTACCCTCGCCAGTCTTCTGCTTTGAAAAGGTATCCTGTAACTTCATATAATTGGCCTCCTTGAACTGCTCATTCTCGTCCACTACAAGATACAAACCATCTCCACCCATGGGGAATACGAAATGCTGGAGGGGAGTAGGTCTAAAATCAGTGTAAACCACATGACATGGCTGCCTGTGCAAATTACATATCCACTCAGCAAACTCAGTTGCATTTGACATTGTAGCTGAAAGGAAAACCATCTTAATCGCAGGAGGAAGAAATATAATGCTCTCCTCCCAAACCACCCCCCGTTCGCGATCCTTCATGTAGTGAATCTCATCGAAAATAACCCAAGCAACCTCCTTTAACACCTCTGAACCCCTGTACAACATCCCTCTGAGAATCTCAGTGGTCATCACCAGAGCAACTGGCATTGGGCGAAAGCGTCACATCTCCGGTCATCAGGCCAACATCTGTAAACTCTTGGCTCAGCTCCCTGTACTTCTGGTTACTCAGAGCCTTGAGCGGAGATGTATAAATCACTCTCTGCTTGTCGCGGAAAGACATTGCGATCGCGTACTCGGCAATGGCAGTTTTCCCAGCCGAAGTGTGGGCGGAAACCAGCACAGACTCATTGCGCTCAAGACAAGCTATTGACACTTGCTGGAACGGATCAAGATTGAACAGGTACGTCTTGGCCATCGTCCCACCGTACACAGGATCAGACAGTGTCCCATGGACGACCTCGTCTTTGGCCGACGCATAGCCATTGGGGACGGCAACTTCGTGCACACAACTTCGAGCCACAACGCGCTGTTTAGGCTCCGACTGGGGAGTTTCGGTTACATTCGCATTTACCGAAGATTCCGGCGTCTTCCTCTTGCCCAAAGGCGAGGACTCCTCCATTACAGCTACAAAAAACACAACATCGGCGCACAATCAAGATCTTGAACATTGCGGCATTTTATGAAATATGATTCATAAAAGTACGCGATAAACCCTCAACAAACCCCAAACCCGGGTCGAAATCTTGCCAATTGGAGAATTGCGATTGTACAAGGGGAGCGATGGAAGGAGGGAAGATGGAATACCACCTCGTCGTCGTCGTCGTCGTCGGCGGCGGCGGCGGCGGCGGAGGAGTCCGGCTAGGGTTTGTCGGCGGTACCGAAAAAACAGGGTTTTAAATCTCGCACTTCCGCCGCAGCAACTTATTTGATTCCGCCCAAGTGTTTTATTCGATTATCTCAATAACGGGTATTAAAAAATTAAACTGTAATTAAGTTAATTTTCTTAAATTTTAAAGATTTAAATCAATCCTGGTAATCTACTAACAGTTTCTACAACAAAGCCCCATCCTTCCCTGCTATATCATTTTTTCACTGTCGATGACACATAAAATGAGGATTTCGAGTTTTTTTTAGAAGGTATTGACTGATCTTTTTTCTCCTTTCGAGGCATTTCAAATTAGATTTTTGTGAAGAACAATGGACTCTACAATAAATATTGAAATTTATGATATATATTTTGTGATTAATATTTTATTAAATACACATTAAAAGATTACTAATTTTGTGAAATTTAAGTACTATAAATTGGACACATGTTTAAATGTTAAAAAGTTTACACCTGGTTTTATTGTATTGAAAGGTGTATGGGTATGCGGCTCGTACGATATGTTATTTAACATTATGAATTCTATAGTTTGGGAAAAAAAAGTTTAGGATCTAAAATTTAACTAATTAAGAATGTCTTTTTAAAATTAACCTTCGTAAACGATTAAAGTTAAACTCCTATATTAATGTTGTATACTGTATAGGATATTTGGAGGGGAAAGTGAAAATATTTTAAAATACCATTGTTTTTAATAATTGTCTTAAACACGATCCATGTATAGGCATATTGTGTAACACGTGGATACTAATTACAGTAAAATTTAAGAGAATTTATTTTGTTTAAATATTTTTTATAGCTTTTTTGTTATCCTGAAATCACACGAAATAATGTGAAATTTGGAGAGATGTCTTAAACTTTAGTAAAAAAATTAATTTTAGATAAAGTATAAGTAAAAATTTTACAAAACAATATTTTTTATAAATAAAAAACCAAAGAAAAGTACATGCACGTATGCATAATAAGGAATATTTCATTTAGATTTTAATTTTCTGCTAACTAAATATATATTAGAAAATTTTAAATTTTATATTATTTCATTTCATTGTATTTCCATTTCATTTCATGTGAAATACTTTATCGTTCACACTACCAATCAAACATCCCTTACAGTAGTAATCTCCATTGAAGGAAATTATAATTAAGTTCATATAAATACATTAATAGAGGGGTTGACCCAAGGAGTGTTTGAGCCTACTTTTTAATGAAAAATAATATAAGATATTAATAAAAAGTAGATTCATTTTTATTAATCATGATATTGATTTTAAAATTACTTATAATTTAAAATTTTAAATTATAATTTATTTGTAAATATTTCTCAAAAATAATAATCATTATCAAATATAATCATAAAAATTTAGAATTGATTCTTACGATTACATTAACTGACTAACATGTTATTAATATTAATCTAATTAAATTTTCATCTTTTAAATCTTGTTTAGTTAATTCTTATTAACCCATGCAGGGGTGCTAATTGAGCGAGCGAGCCGAGCTCAACACGTGTTCGAACTCGGCTCAAGATCAAACGAGTTTTAGACATGCATGCTTGAGGTTCGACTCGAATATCTTTTATGTGTTCGAGCTCGACTCGAGCTCGAATATACTCACCTGGACGAACGTTGCGGAGGAACCCTAGGTTTTCGGTGAATTGGTTAAACTGTTTAATTAGCTCGATTAAAAGTCAAAAGTACCTCACTTAAAAAGAATGATCAAGGTGAATACTTACCATCTCAACTATCTTGCTTCTTTGTTATTATATTTCATATATATATAAAATAAATATAATATAAAAACTATATTATTATATTATTTTATTGAGTCGAGTTCGAGTCGAGCTACTCGTCAAGTTCGAGTCGAGTTCGAGTTACAACCGAGTCGAGTTCGAGTTACAACCGAGTCGAGTCGAGTCGAACACGAGCTCGGCTCGTAAGATTCGAGCTTGAGTCAAGCATTTAAATGTCGAGTTTCGAGTCGAGTCAAGCCGAGCCGAACGTTAAATGCTCACGAGCTGGCTCGCTCAATTAGCAACCCTAAACTCATGTTAACATATTTTGATATTTAAATTAAGGTAACTATACTTACATACACGTATTTCAAGGAATTCATTAAGTGTTATAATTTGTAAAAAAATAAAAAATTAGTAAATTATAAATATCAATCTCACCGCAAACTAACATAAAAATTTAAGTTCAACTCTAAAAACCATGTAAATTTTACTATGTGTAATTTGTCACTTTTGATATTTTATTTTTAGTGCATTATTTTTTTACGTGGCAAAGATGTCTCGGTTTTACCAAACCCCTCTAACCTAACTCAAAGATGAGCAATTGGAGGGTAAACATCCCATGTCAGAACATATATATCAATTTCATGCGAAAACAATGTTAGCATGTTTGATATAGTGTTTTACTTGTTAGATTAAAAATTGATATAAACAACTTTGAGTATTTAAATATAATTGGACATATAATTCAATTTAAATAGCTAAAATCCTACACTGACATGAATTTTTGGGGTGAAAGATCAATAAAATTTTATTAGAAATAAATTTTGATGCAGCTTTTAGTCGAAAGATCAATATAATACGAAAGATCAATATAATCTTATCACAAATAAATTTTACTCCGACTTTTGGTAAACCATGTCAGAAAGCAAATTTCCCCCTCGTTTATGCTTATTGGTCGCTAATCCTGTGAGAGGCCAAGATGTTTTCTAAAAAAATTATTGATAATTCTAGTGATTTAAATTAATTATTTTTACAACATTAAATAGAACTGGACTCTAACTTACCCAGCGCCCATCAAATCATTAAGATTATTAATTTAATTACTAAAAAATATCATTACCCTACCCAAAAATATCCGATATCCACATCAAGGGCATTAAAACTTGGATCAAATTTGGCCATATTTTATTCGCCTCCTGGAACGTGATACCTGATATCCGCTAATCAAACCCCGCTTGAATGTGTACCTTTTTTCCTCATTATATATATCCATGAAAATCAATTCTCATTATTAACTTTGACTCTACAGTAGAAAAGCCTTTGACCATTGTGCTCCTAAGGCAGCATCCCTAACATCATCACATCATCAACCAACGAACGATATTAAGCTTTGCACAGCATATTTCTTCCGCAATACGTTCCCGTGTAAGCATCAATGTCGCGTACACATCTTTGCTTCGTGCATCCAGAGCACCAACTTTTAGAGCAAATTGATGCAGAACTGACTTGGCTTGAGTCCATGCCTGCCAGCTTCTTGTTGGCTGCTAGGAAGTTTACCTGTATTACTGTAGAAGTCGTCAGTTCCATCTCGACTTTCCCCACTTTTCTCAGGGCCGCCAACTTTGGCCTTATCCACAACGAGGACAAGTTTTTAAAATTGATCAATAATGTAAAATAGATCGACGAGGAATTCAAGGTCAAATGAAAATTTACTGATTTACAAGTGACAAGTGATATCACTTCTTCTAAGTAAAGTACAAGGTTAAAAAATTCTATATATTTATATCAATGTATAACAAATTTATTTTGACCGAATGATGATAAAGCAAAGACATGTCAAACTTTTGTTCCCTTCGCTTCCTCAAATGTGGAAATCATTCATGTCCGATAGGGTGATCAAACAGCTTTAGCATGGAAGGAATGCAAAGGGGAAGTTCAGAATCATGAAGAAGGATCATCAAAATAGTTAAATCATCAAGTAGAATTAAAATCTGATCCATCAAAACATTTTTTCCATCGTATCATAATATTAAGACGAATATATCATGATACACAATAAAATCAAAGAATGCCAAAATATCAATGAATTTAGTACCAAGCCAGGCATGTTCATTAACCAGAGCCATACTTGATAGGGCATGTTCATTAACCACAGCCATACTTGACAGGCATGTTCATTAACCACAGCCATACTTGATGGACACTTCGTTTAGTGCTCATATACGGGTACATATGCATGGCAAACAAATTATCATCAATACAAGAGACATTTTACATCACTACAAGAAAATAACAAAGCTCCACCTTCCCTAACTACAAAAGCACAAATATTTCCGAGGAAGGAATAAGATTATAGGGGCAACTGTAAATTCAAATATACATACATAAAGTTTAAAAATCAAGCATCAGTGAAATGGGAAATCACCGGAGGGTGTAAAACCATACTCATGCTTACCTTGCCCGCTTGACATTCTCACATTCATGGAGCTTAGCCAATGACATATTAGTCCACTTGCTCCAATTCATTCTTTCCAAACATCAGTGGAAACTCATCAAACTGCTCAGAGAACTCATGACTGCTGCTGATGTTCCTCAATGCTTGATAAACCTGATACATGGATAGCCTGTCCTTGGGCCGTGAAACAATGCAACCACAAGCAACCTTCAAAAACTCTAATATTTCTTCATCGTTGCCTTTCCCCCAAATGGATTCGTCAACAACATCCTTCAACCTACCTACACTAGCGAGCTGGTTCACCCAATCAACCAAATTCCCTTTGAATCCTTCACCTGCATTCCTCACTTCGGTTGGCCTCTGCCCAGTCGCAAGCTCCAACAAGACCACCCCGAAACTGTAAACATCACCCTTGAGGGAAGGCACAAGGGTGCTGGCATACTCCGGAGCAACATACCCAAACTCCCCAAAATCTCCTTGAACAAAAGAGCTAGCATGGTTATCAGGAGTGGCCACCAGGCGTGCCAGACCAAAATCGGTGATCCGGGCGTCGTAGTCCTCGTCTAGGAGCACCGAGTTGGAGCTAATGTTCTGGTGCAGCACCGCCGTCGGCGGCACGCCGTGGTGAAGCCAGGCGAGACCCCGCGCCGCCCCAAGGCCGATTCGCAGCCGAGTAGACCAATCAAGACGGTGATCAGGGAAGGAAGAATACAACACCGAAGCAAGCGTCCCATTGGGCATGTCCTTGTACACCAGCAGCTTCTCCTCCTGCACCACACAGAATCCTAACAAAGGCACCAAGTTGGGATGCCGGAGCTGCCCAAGACTGTTCATTTCCGCCCGGAACTGCTTCTCCGGCGGCTTACAGGCCTCCAGCCGCTTGACGGCGAGGGCGGAGCCGTCGCGCAGCAACGCCCTGTAAGACGTCCCCGTCCTGCCGGAGACGATGATGTTCTCCGGCCCGAAATTGTTGGTCGCCGTGATCAGATCCGCGATTCTGAGCTTCACGATCGGTTTCTGGAAGAGGTTGACGGGGGCCAACTTGTGGGCGCGCAGCAGATCCACCCACCCGCCGGCGCCGGCGCCATACTCCTTCCCCTTCTCCACCTTCCTCCCCAAGTAGAACCGCCAGAAGACGAACCCCAGCACCAACGACACGCCGGCGCCGAAGATCCCCGCCGCGACGATGATGATCAGGTTCTTACGGTTGCTCTTCGAGCAGGACCCGACCGGCGCGCCGCAAAGCTCATCGTTCCCGTCGAACCACGAGCTCTCGTACCCCGCAAACGCCGCCGGAATATTGCCGGAGAGACTGTTGTTGGCGGCGGAGAACCGCTTCAACCGGGTAAGCCTCGCAAGGTCCGGTGGGATCTCACCCGTCAGCTTATTGTTGTCGAGCGCCACCGAGTTGAGGTACCGGCACTCGGCGAGCTCCCGCGGGATGCCGCCGGAGAGCCGATTGCCGGACAAATCGAGATGGACGAGGTAGGGGATCCAGGTGCAGAGCTCGGCGGGGACGACGCCGCCGAGGGCGTTGTCGGAGAAGTCGAGGCTTTGAATGGAGTGGCAGTACTGGAGGTCGCTGGGGACGGCGCCGGCGAGGTCCATGGAGGGGAGGCGGAGGTCGATGATGCGGTTCTCCTGGTCGTTCCAGCAGGTTACGCCCATGAAGTGGCAGATGAAGCCGGCGGCGGCGGAGGTGTTGGCGAAGTTCCAAGTTGCGAGCTTTTGTTGGGGATCTCGAAGGGCGGCCTTCACCCCTTGCAAGCACCTGATATCGTCCTCGTTCGCAGCTGTTGCCGCTCGGACGCAGATGGCGAAGACGAAGGAGATGGTGAGAAACCCTAGCCATGATTTCCAAACCATCTTTATTGCAGAGATCTAGGCAGCCCCCTCACAAACAAAGGTCAAATCTTTCTGCAGAGATGTACCTTTTTCAATTACACTAGTTTGATGATAATATGCTACGGCTACGGTGGAATTGAAGTAGCAGCTTTTACAAAAAAATATGTTGGTTGTGGTGGGGGAGGGAAGGGGGATGAGGTTGTAGAAAAAGAGATAGAGCAGCAGTTGACACACAATTGATGAGACAGAGCACAGAAAGAAGAGAAAGATTGGGGGGCTGAAAATTATTTGATTGCGTCATTATTTATGCATTATGTATGTACTTATTACTGTGTCTTGGATTGGTTGATTTTTGTGTATTTGATGTTTCTTTTTCTTTTTTAAAAAAAAATTAATTGCTTTGTTTCATGGCTCATCTTTTTCTTCAGCAGGAATATTGGGTGTAATGGACAAAAAGAATTGACTTTTCCTATTTCTCTCCCCCCACCTCATTTGCAGTTGGGATTTGGGTCTCTTATTGCATTATCGGTAATCCTTGCTCGTTCTATTCGTCCCGGCAAGTTTTCTTCTTTGTGGCAAAGACTTGCATGAAGATCGGTCATGTTATGCTTCCCTCTTTGAAAAAACGCGTGGTATTTTCCTTGCTTTGGAAAATATAACGCAAAAGCTTCCTTGTAGACTAGAAATTAAATTGGCTTGGCATTATTTTCCATTCCTGGGTCCATTTCTTAGATTACATAGTTGCATTCATTTTTTCTTTCATGTAAAAACTCGTATTATTGTTGTAGCGTAAACATCATTTCAAGTTAAAAGAACGAGCGAAGGAAAGGGCTTAAGCAGAGAACATGTTAGGTTTAAGATTTGACTTTGTATCTAATTACTGTGTTTAAGTTTTTGTTTCCGATAATCCCAATTGCCTATTATTAAAAGAACGGTCGACTCCGCGAAAACCTAACCCATCCAACTCCACTTTTACCGTTTTAAATCGTCTAATCCTACCGTTCCAAATCGGTGTGTGCGCAGGCCAACCGATTCACAGACCGATCTGGGGAAAGTACAACTCGGGATGAGTAGGTTCGACATTGAATGACAAATATGACCCTTCAAAATTGGACTCGTAATCGTACACGACATGGGTACTTTGGGTAAAACATTATTTTCCCCATAATGCCCCCAGCCCGGACTTCTTCCCCTGCCGCCGCCGCCGCCTCCAACCGCCGTCGGCCGCTCCGCCCATCTCTTGACACTATCACCACCTACACCGCCCTCTAGTCGGACGCTTCTTTTGCCTTTCTAGCTTCTCATTCGCGCCGCTCTATTTTGGTAGGAGCTACTTTCTGTCATCGAGCGTTGGTTGACGACCTCACATTGCGCTTTTCATCCTTCCTTCTTTTTTTTTTTGCAACCTTTTGGTTTTAGTTTTATAGGTATGTGAATCCAAAGTATGAATGTGTTGCCTGTGTATTGTACATGAAATTTATTGTTTTTATTCTTTGTATGGCTGTTCTGGATTTGAGTTAGTTGGATTTTGTATATGTTAATTGGGGTTCCTTTTCCTGTATTCCTTATTACGTGTAAATTGAGCAAAGAGTTTGTTTTCTTATGGTGGGCTAATTTCGATGTCGAGAAGGGCTGTCCATCTTAGTGACTGTCGAGGATTGTCTTAGCAATGAGGATTAAAAACCATTCGGAAATCAATTTGTTTCTACCATAGAAAAAGATTCCAAAGGGAAAGATTTTGTTGGAGTTAGGATAAACATTCCTAGTTAGTGTTCTAGTTTAATGAGAATAATAGTGTCGCTGTGATTGAAGCTTTCGACTTAAATGATATTTTTTAAATATCTTTGATAACTTCTCCTTACCAAAAAAATTGGCTTGGCTGTTCGGATTCTTCTAATTTTTTTTAAGATTGATGACTTTTTTCCCCCTCTTTTTTGTCGTATGACATATTGATCTGTGTTCTTTTACTGCTTTCTAATCTACTGAAGGAGAACAGTCATGTATGTTTCACCTGGCAATAATACTCTTGGAGGTGACAGAGTTTTGTTTTTGGTTTTTTTAGGATTGTGTATATTGTGTGATAGTTGAGGCAATGGCAATGGCAACTTTGGAAGATGCAGATATTGTTAGAGCTTCAATTGAGAAAGTTGTTGAAGAGAATGATATTGTAGGAGGAGAGGAAGAAGAAGAAGAAGAAGAAGAAGAAGAAGAATTTTCATCTGAATCTGAAATTGGGGACGCTCTGGATTTTCTCGATGCCAAGTATTATTCAGAACCGCAAGAACCTTTCTCCCTCTCTTCGCATCGACCCAATGCCCATGGTGGTCTCCTCTCTCGACCCCACCAGCCCCAATCTAACCGAACTCAGAAATATTCTAACCAGATCCGTGTTGCGCCTTTGGAGGTTTTATCTGCCATGCATTTTGATAAATCCATGCTCATTTTTTCAAAAATATTTTTGGTTTTTCTGAAATGTGGTATGTGCTTTAGGAGTGGGAGGGAGGTTCAATGTTGGAATGCCAAATTCAGTGACAACAGCTATAAGGGATGGCGTCCGTGATATGACAATTGGTAAGACTAAATCTAGTGAGAAAGCGGACCGTGCTACAGTTGAGCAGGTAATAACATCTGTTCTCTTTGTTCTGTTTTTGTTGTCTTGTTCAAATAACTTGTATTGTCTGCATGGTTAATCTTTTTATGTGGTTTGACAATTTTGTTGAATTCACATGATTATATGTAAATGTTTTATGTATAATTGGTGTTATGTCATGTGTATATTTCAGGCCATTGATCCTAACACGTGGTCTTGTTTAAAATGTTGAACCGTGGTGTTTTTCATGAGATAAATGGTTGCATCTCCACTGGTAAAGAAGTAAGGTTTTCTTACTTTTTTCATATTTACAAATTAATCTTAATGATGACTATTTTCTAAGCTGCAAATAAAATATCCCATTTTTGTTCATCCCTTTGTGACTATTCTTTGTTCCATTGTGTTAGGCAAATGCCTACTATGCTACTAAAGTTGACGGTCAGGAATTTGCTGTCAAAATTTACAAGACTTCTGTACTTGTCTTCAAGTAAGTTGTGTTGTATTCTAGACCAGTCAGTCATGTATTGGGCTCAAGAACCTTGTCTATGCTACATTTGTATAAACTGTATAAAGGTCAATTTTCTAGCGACAGAGATTGCTATGTTCAAGGTGACTATCGATTTAGATACAGATATTGTAAACATAATCCTAGGAAAATGGTCAAGACCTGGGCGGAGAATGAAATGAGAAATCTTTTAAGGTATTAGTAATTAAATTGTTATTTTTTTCCTGATGAAACATGTCCATATAATTATTGTTTCTCCTGTTGTTAGGGTTCTCTTTTTGGATGTTTTAACCTTTTTAACACTGTTTTAATATGTTATATCTCAATATTGCCTACTACTTGAAGTAGAAGAAAAACTTTTCCCCCTATACTGTCAATGTGGTGGAAGTTGGATCTTCTAATGACATTACCAAGTTTGCTTCTTTTTGTTGGCTTTGCTGGTATCTTTGTAGAATCTTAGGCATAATGCTCTTTATTCTAACATCATCAGGCTGAGATCAGTTGGCATCAGATGCCAAGCCCATTACTATTGAGACTTCATGTTTTGGTCATGGAATTTATAGGTAGCGAGCTTTATTTTATGCTATTCTAGAAGTTAGGTTATCATGTAGAAACAATTTTGGAGTGCAAGATGTGCTTCTTTTGATATATTTTTTGTGCTGAAATGTTTATAACGGGAAAAGATGGTTGGGCTGCACCTCGCCTTAAAGATGCTGCCTTGTCTGAAGATAAATTGCATGAGGCATATGTTGAGGTACATATTGTGTAGAGTATAGTTGTTTTACGAGTTTCATTAAGATAAATCTGATTGTAATTTGTTATGTTTCGTCGGTATATTACTTTGTGTAAATTTTAGGTGGTCTAATCACTTGTCCCAAAATCGAAAACTCTTAATAAAGGGAATCACTTAATATTTATTTTAACACTTCCCTCACGTGCAAGCAAATATTTAAGGCTTAACACATGGACTAACACGGAGCAAATAGTTCATTGGACACAACATGGGGCTAATTAATTTACTCTCAGGCATATGTCAACGATGGAATTCGAACTCCTGACCTTGGCTCTAATATCATGTAAAATAATTGTAAATTTTAGATGGCAAACCACTAGTCTCAAAAGCTCAAGTTGTTAGGAAAGGGAATTATTTAATTTTTATTTTAACTTTGTGTTAGAAGTCATTAGAAAATAAAGAGGTTCACTTATGTTGGTGATTGCAGCTAATACACATACAGATTACAAGAGTTATGATGAGGATAAAATTGAACCATAAGATATATGCTAAATCATACATATCTTGATGTGTACTACTTTTAAAGAGATAATAATACTAACGATAATACTTCTAAAGATGACAATAAATATAACTAACCAATAGGAGTCTTTTGATTATTCAACTCGATATTTTGTATTGGGCTGCTATAACTCTTTTAAACAGGGTGCATGATCCTTGTCATTGTCACCAAGTTTTTTCTTTTCAATCTCAGACTTTCAGTGGTGGTCTTGAAGCCCCTATTGAGAGTGGATCTCATTGAATAATTAAAATCTTGATGAGTTTTAAAAGTAATTAACATTCACTAATTGGTCTTGAGTTTCCTTTGGCTCATTTTTTGTATCAATAATTTAGTCAGTGTTTTTTTAATAACATTCCCTTTTTTGCTTATAGTTATCCCTAGCTGCAGACTGTTGATAATCATATCTCTGTGCAGATGATTATAATGATGAGGATATTGTATCAGAAATGCAAGTTGGTTCATGGTGATCTGAGCGAGTATAACATACTTTATTTTGAGGTTTAACTGCTAACTAATTCATTGTGCACCATTTTGGGTAAAGCTCTTTGTTACTATATGACATTCTAATTCTTTCTTGAACACATTACAGGGACATTTGTATATTATTGATGTTTCTCAATCAGTAGACCTTGATCATCCTCTGGCACTGGATTTTCTTCGTGAAGATTGTCTTCATGTTTCGGTAATCAGTAATTTAGAAAGTAATTGTTGGGGGATAAAGTCAAAGTGAAGCTGAAGTAAAAAAATTTCTGCAGGATTTCTTCCAGAAGCATGGTGTTGCAGTGATGACAGTCCGCGAATTATTTGACTTTATTGTTGATAAGTCTATTGAAGATGATGCTGTGGACGATTATTTGGAAAAGGTTTGTCTGATTTTGTTTGTCAACAAATAGTAATCGTGTTGATACCAATGGTGGTGAATGTCACTGCAGATTCAGCAAGAAGTACTTAAAAGAGGCCAGGGAGTGTCACCCAAGGATGAAATTGCTGAAGCAGTTTTTGTGCAGGTATCCAATAACCATCTGATACTTTAGTTTTCAACCATAAGATTTCTGTTTGCTTTATGTTCATTTTGCCTATAATCAGTATTGATGTCAAGTAATTAAGTTTTCCCCGTCAAACTGCATCATCAGAAAATGTGAACTTAAAAAGAAGGGACTATAATTCATGATTATCTAGACATCATCTTGGTTGCTGGTGTATGGTTCAATATGCTTGTTAGTGACGCCATTCTGGCTGGCATAAGGCTTTGATAATTATGATGCACTTGTCTCTCTTTCATTTTAAAAGATCAATCTTTCTTCGTAGTTGATGAATGTGCATTGTTGTTTTGTTTGTTTTTAATTGTGAATAGATGGTAACCTTTTTATGTCAAATTTGATCCAGTCATTCATTCCAAAGAAGCTGATGGATGTTAATCATGTATGAAGGGATATCGATCGGATCACAAAGGGTGACAACACAAAGGATTTGTATTATCAGACTGTCACAGGCCTAAACAAAGCTCTTCCAGAAATGAAACTTATTCCCGAATCTACCGGTGAGCCGGAGCTCAGCTCGGTTGGGCTTAAAGTAGACACAAATTGTTGTGAATCTACCACTGACATGGTCATTGAAGCAAACTGTACCAGCCCAGATACAGAAACAGAATCTGATACAGGTGATGAGAGCTCAAGTGATACGCAAGACAAAGAGGGCAAAGGAAGTGATACTAAACAGAAGATAGCTGATAGGAGAGCTGCTCGGAAAGAGAACAAGAAGAAAGTGAAGGAAGAGAAGAGGGAGGCACGAAAGACAAAAATTCCCAAGGCTGTGAAAAAGAGAAAACAAAAGATGGCAAAAGCTAATGCTAAGAAGTAGTGCCGTTTTGTATCTATTTATAGATCTATTAATCGACCATTCTACTTTAGTTTTGTAGCTGTTCAGTGCAAGAGTTACCAGTGAGTGTGATGTTATTGTTGGCCACTGCAGTTGCTAGTTCTGTGGATGAGCACTGATCATGACCATGGAATTTTTGAAGGGTGTAATGTTATATAGCCATAAAATTTTGTAGTTCATTTTTTGTTCACGAGACTGCTCCAATATATGTTGGCATTTGAAGACTCCTGTGTGAAGACTTCTTCGTTTATTAATATTTCTCTAAACCTGGTAAATTTAATTTAGGTAATCGATAAATTTTTTAAAAAATTTATATAGATGAGTTGTTTTTGTTTTAGTTTGTTGATCGTATTAGTTCAAGATAAAACTGAAAATTCCAATCGAATCCAACCACCTCAGGATCAATAATTGGGTTTTATTTAAGGATTTTAGCTCTGGTTCAGATGAGATAAAGTTAAGGCAGTTTGGCTACCCTGCATCCGATACATTCATTATATTAGAACTAGGAATAAACGTTAATCTAGTCATATTCGAACCATGTCCCTTCAAATACACCACCTTAATGAAAATCCAAAAGAAAATTATATTATAGAATATATACTAGGGAGTAAGGAATACCAAGAAAATCAAAGATTCATCCGTAGAAGACTTGAATTTTGAGTTTCTTCCTATCTAATCTGATACTTAACTACAATAAGAAAAATAATTCTTTATCCCACATTTGCTTTCGTGGGTTTTATTCTGTTACTTCTCTTAAATTGGTGCATTTCTTCCGAAGTAGACACTTTCACGAGATGTATTTTTTATTGAGGATGCACTCTTCAGTTTTAGGCAGTGACTTTTAGAATATATTGTGATTAATTTAAAAAGTTGCAACCTTACAAAAAAATTGAAGGATTTTTTTAAAGTTTTTTTCTCAAGAGTTCATGTTCTCTCCGTCGTGTCAAGCCTTATCAGAGCAAAGAGTTTGACTAACTTGTGTTATTTTATGACTAAATACTTGATTGTGTTAGACAAAAAATTTTTGACATAAGATTGTTAGACAAAAAATATTTATTGTCTTAAGATTGTTAGATCCCGGTGTTGATACTAGTTAGACGAGGACACCAACCTACAGGAAAAAAACAATGAACAAACTCGAATTACTGAAATCACGCTCTCTTTAAGACAATAAATGCCCCCCATCGGATCTCTTGCGAGTTTGCCTCCAAGATAAAACAAACTACTTATCGATTACTTTTTGGTAAAAAAGTCGATTACTAGAATGCAAAAAAAATCGAAAAAAAGTTAAACTAAATTATATATTAAAAATATATAATAGATTGAATCCACGAGTCAGTTGTCTTCAAGGTTAAAGGGATTATATTTGTTTAATTCTATTTTTGATTTTTTATTAGTGTTTTGTAATTTAAAAGTAATCACTAGGATTCTCGATCAAGGATAAAAAACAGACAAATTACGGAAAGGAACATCTATAATGACAAATAATTTTTACCTTGCTCTTGGGAATTAGGTGGGTGTCCTAAATAATGAAGGGGTAAACGACATTCTAGTTATAAGAGATTGCCTCCAAAATTCAACATTATGAAACTATTAAGATTGTTAGCTAATAAAATCCATAGTAACTTTAATAAATTGGTTGGTAAATAGATAGGAAGGAATATCAATAGTTTTGACTTTAAGAGAAACTAAAACACAGGGTATTAAAAAACTCTAATCATCCGGAAATAGGACTACTCCTTTTATTATCACAAACAATTGGAATCAAGAGTAGAAGGTGCAAGGCGCCCAAAGATGTGATTCCGATAGTAAGACAATAAAATTCACCAAGATTTTCCACAAGCATAAGATATATCTTGAAGGATGGCTCACATGTCTAAAGTATATACCGTGCAACCATTTGACAAGACATCTCAAGGTAGCACATTAAACAAAGGAGTTCAAAAACTACAAAGATATAGATCATTTTACTTTACATTTCAAAAAAGTATTTTAGAATTGAAGACATTTTTAATAGTGTGCTAGTTCTAAATGAAGGCATAAGGAATGGTATAAGACAATGTTTTATTATTTATAAATGAAGTGCAAGTGATATCTAACTAAAGAGAATATTTAGGACGTCTTTTGCAATCAGAGGTGTCATCCGGAAAGTCCAGGTGGTGTGAAACAAAACAATTGTATAATCTGGATGAAGGTATCATGGTGAATAGCTTTAAACTCCCAAATAAAACATATTTATGGATCTAAGCTTATTATATTGTATAGACATTTAAGCTCTCTTACCCATTTGCATAGATGATGGAGAATGCTTATCTTATAAGAGGAGACAAATCAAGATTTTTGGAGCGCAAGGAATATTTTTATTTCTTGTAATGTTAAATAAAAATAAATTAAATCTAACAAAAGAACCACCTGTTTAACTGAAAATATAACCTCTGACACATAAAATCATAAATATTGAGTAATGACAACCAAATCTTTTACAAAGATTAAACAAATATATATATATATATATATACAACAAATCAATTCAGCAAATTTAAAAATCATGAAAAGGCTGTAGACACCAAAAAAGCTATTATGCTAAAGGGTGAATACGAAAGGTATTTATTTATATATATAAATTTAGTCTTTGCTGAAGTTGTTGATGGGCAGAGTTTGAAATGGGAGAATGAAAGTCTATATAATGGAAGTTTAATAAGTGAAGGGAGGATTCACATTCCTTGCTTTTTCTGGAATGGATTCATATGGCTTTTTGGCAACATTCTGTCAGGGGTTCTTATAACCATTTCAAATCTATTCATGAATAATCATGGCACGTAACCCCGGCAGTTATTTACAATCGCAAGATCCAATACGGGAACTATATTTGTAACTGTTCTTTCACTTATTAAAACTTCTATTATAGACTGTTCATTCTCCCATCTCAAACTCTGCCCCATCACCAACATCAGCAAAGACTAAAATAATATCTTCTAGCGGTATAAGGCTTTAATATAACAATTGCATTTCGACAAGGAAGCTTAAATATGGCCATCAACTCCATCAAACATCAAAAAATGAAGTACCCCCGCGAATAAGCCCTTTTCCTCGAACAAGCTCTACTTCCGTTAAGAAAACTCGACTCCAAAACAGCAGTTTTAGTAACATTTAAATCATTGTCATCTAGGCCATCTTGAGGTATACAGCATGGGAAATTTGTCTGATTATCACTATCCATAGATGATTTGCAAAGATCCACGAGCTTGATATTGCTTAGCCCTATTTATAAGGCAAAACCAGGGAGTTGAGGAACCGCACTAACTTCTAAGGTGCGTGATTCCAGTATATTTGTTCGACATTTAATGCAAGACAAGTTTGTGTCCCCCGTCCGCAGTAAGAGTTCATCAATGCCACGACTACAAGAATGGAACTCGTGAAGCAAAGTAAATTTTCTGAAACAGATATTCTCACAAAGAAGTGCTTACCGGATACAGTCATTGCCAGAGCAAAAATTCAAGTCTTTCCTGTTTCTTTCCAAGAGGATACAAGTCATGCTCGGCATAAAACCTTCAGCTTTTTTTCGCTTAGCATGCTGAATAAAAAGCTGAGATAAGAATCAAAAACATAAATTATAAGCTATTATTACTCTTAAATTTTTTTAAAAAAAAGGAAAAAGGATAGAAAATACCATGCTGGAAATTATCAATTGTAAGCTATAATTTGGTATCAAATTGTGACTAGTAGTTCCAGGTACCTAAGAAGGATTCAACTGCAACAAATTGGGGAGAGAAGAGTTAAAGGGACCAGGCATAAGCAAAACCATACAGCCCCACAGCATGACAAGAATCCCCATGTCTATACGCAAATACAAGTATCCAACGACCTATCCTCCTCCTCCTTTCTCCTTCTTCTTCCCTCTGGACAGTTCGTCTCTCCCCACAGCCTTTTCAACTCCAATCGAAGTTCCGATCGCGCATAGCGGGACTTTCCCTATCGACACCTTTCTTGTTCATGACGATGCTCGGCACAGTCAGGTACCCTTCTCCCCAACTCCACCTTTGCTAAAAGATCGTGACTTTACGCCACTCCGAGGTCCAACAAAAGCGACCCACAAGCCCCAGAGGTTGTCGACCGAAATCCAAGACATAATCCTCGGCTGAACAAGACAGGATCGACGCCCTGCCACAACACCGCCAACGCCTTGCCCTCGCTCAAGAACTGGCGACGATCAGTCCAGGCAGACGACCATGGGGTCGGCCTCAGTGGGGCCGGTGAGGGAGACGAGGATTATGTTTTAAATGAGCAAAAAGTTTAGGGGCCGGGGGAGGCGCCTTGGATACTTAGGGAATCTACTCCTTTAGTCATAAAAAAGGGAACTCAACTCTCATTAGAAGTAGGAATACAAAAAAAATTAAATTAAATTATTATAATTTATTTTTAATTAATATTTATCTGTAAAATTAATTATAATTTATATTTATAATATTAAATTATTATACTCTATTTATAAGATCTTTGGTAGGTTTTTAAATTTTTATGTGATTATTTATTAAATTAACTAATTTAACCTAGGGGTTTGACCGAATGCATAATTAAGTCAGAATGTTATTTAAGTTAATATTGAATATTAATAAAAGAATAAAATATTTAATTTTAAAAGAGAATAATATAATATTAAAAAATTTTAGATTTGTGATAGTTATTTTTAAAATTTACATCTTTTAGAATATATGTGAGAAAATTCTTAAATTTAGTAGACATAGTTAGACATCCCAATGAATCTAATAAAAAATAATAGAATCTAACCAAAATGAAGTTAGAAAGAGTGAGATGTGACAGCCTTAAATTAACTTTGTTATTAATTTATAAAATAATAATACAGAAGGATATAATAATTGACTTTCTACCTGTTATAAAATAAAAATATTTTAATATTATGAATTTACGATGAATAATAAGGGAAATGTATTTTAAAGATTTAGAATTCTCATTTAAAGTAGTATTAAGAAGTAAACATTACTTTTAAATATATATAATCATGTTAAAATTTAATTAATTAGATCGGACGAAATACCTAAATTATCCCTAGGATGAGAACTTATTTAAATAAGAAAGTTTGTTCCTCTATTATGGGAATATAAATAGGTCGTCGTGTTAGGGGCATTTTATCTTAATTAATTAATAAAATCCTAATACGATTGCATTTATCTAAAAAGTGGTGTCCACCGACTTAAGGAGTTCTAAATCTATATAAAGCAAATATTCACCGTAGATTTGTTGTATTTTAATATCAAGCTTCTTGGAAGTGCCTAAGTATCGAGCGACCCGGCTTCCTCCGCCTCCTTCGCTCCCGACCCTCCGCCTCTCCCCGTCTTCTTTTCATCTCCGATCAAAATTTCCGATCGCGCACGCCGGAGCTCTCCCTGTCAACACCTTTCTCGGTCAAAACGACGCTCGATGCGATCAGGCGCACATCTCCCCAACTCCTGTTTTGCTGAAAGATCGTGACTTTACGACGTTCCGAGGTTTAACAATGGCGACCCACAAGCCCCAGAGATCGCCGGCCGAAATCCAAGACATAATCCTCCGCAAGATCTTGCTCGTCTCCCTCACCGGCCCCGCCGAGGCCGACCCGCGGGTCGTCTACCTGGAGTTGATCGCCGCCCAGTTCCTGAGCGAGGGTAAGCCGTTGATGGTGTCGCGCCAGGACGTCGATACCGTTCTGTTCAGCCGGCTGTCCGGAGACCTCCCTGTCGGGGCGGAGCCGCCCTTCTCCTACCTTGTCGGGTGCTATCGCCGCGCTTCCGAGGAGTTGAGGAAGGTCGTCAACATGAAAGACAAGAACTTGAAGTCTGAGATTGAGTCCGCTATCAAGGAGGTTAAAAACATGGCGATTTCGTACTGCCAGATTTATTTGGCCAATACTGATATGTTTCCATCCGGGCAAACTGGTGCTGCAAATCTTAGATTGTTGGATTTGATATTCTCCGAGGTTTCAAGCTCGGTAGTTGATTTTGCTGGGCCAAGCTTAGGGAGCGGAGCGAGTAGCCCTCCTGGTTTTTTGGAGGAGTTTTTGAGAGATACCGAGTATGATACTTTGGAGCTCATACTGAGAAGTGTGTATGAAGATTTAAGTCGTACTGTGTTGAAGGTGTCTGTTTTGGGAAATTTTCAGCAGCCTTTGAGGGCGTTGATGCTGTTGGTTAGCTATCCTAATTGTGCCAAGGCCCTGGTTAATCATCCACGGTGGCTCCCGCTCCCCAGGGGAGGTTTCAGGAATGGGAGGGCTATTGAGATGTCTAGCGTCCTTGGTCCTTTCTTTCATGTCAGTGCGATTCCTGATAGTGATTTTTATAAGAGTGAGCCTGATGTTGGGTAAGTGGAAATTGGTTACGGGAATTATGCACTTCCACTTATTACAGAAGTGAAATAGTGGTTATGACGTTGTTTGCAATTTTAATAACATCTGTATGTGACATATCTGTTGATTTAATCATTGGTGTTCCAGACAACAATGCTTCTCAGATGCAGCAAATCGTAGGCCAGCTGATTTGATATCCTCGTTTTCTACGATTAAAACATTGATGAACAACCTTTATGATGGTCTTGCGCAAGTTTCTCTTACACTCTTGAAAAGCTCTGAAACTAGAGAAGGCATGCTTGACTATCTTGCAGAAGTCATTACATCAAACAGCTCAAGGTCACATTTGCAGGTGATATATATATATATATATTTTTAAGAAAGAAATCTTTTGCAGAGGATTCTGATGCTATGTTCTTACTGATATATTTTACCACTTTGTAAATAATTGCATACTTGTCTTTGATTCAGGTGGACCCATTATCGTGTGCAAGTGCCGGTACTTTTGTCAACCTCAGCGCAGCCATGCTTCGACTCTGTGAACCTTTCCTAGATGCTAACTTAACAAAACGGGATAAAATAGATCCCAGATACGTGTTTTACAAAAACCGATTGGATTTGAGGTTATTCTCCAATCCATCTTAACTTTATTTGCGCAATTGTCCGTCCTCTTAGCTAATCATACTTCTAACTGATGAAACTTATTGCCATAGTGGCTTGACTGCTCTTCATGCCTCATCCGATGAAGTATCTGCATGGATTGAAAATGTTGAAACTGAGAAGCGAGTTTTACAGTCTCAAGAAGCAACAATTTCTGGAAACAAATCGTATGCTAGTGCAAGTCCTTTCGCAAGATGCAGTGAAACTCATAAATATTCATTTATTTGTGAGTGTTTTTTCATGACTGCACGGGTGCTAAACCTGGGACTGTTGAAGGCATTTTCTGACTACAAGCATTTAGTTCAGGTGAATGGTTTTATGGTGAAACTCTTTGCAACTTATAAATGATTATAACCCGTTTGGTGTGGTTGGTTTTGAGTTTAGTCAAGAATATTTATTTGCTCCCTTTTAAGCTCCTGTGTATTGGTTCATAATTTGGTCACCATGTAATTGACGTTTCTGCAAAAAACATGATTAAGCATTCAATTGAGGTTTCGTCAACTTGGGTTTTGATAGCTGATGTTGTGTTGTTTGACACAAAAATTAGGATTTGGCAAGGTATGAAGATACTCTAGCATCTTTAAAGGCCATGCAAGAGCAAGGGGCATCACCGCAGGTTGCGCTTGATATATCTCGCATTGAGAAAGAAGTGGACTCTCATTCTCAGGAGAAACTATGCTACGAGTCCCAAATCCTACGTGTATGTTGATTTACAGCCTTATGTTGCGTCTTTGGGAGCTATTTGTTCCTCCTTTTCTACTATTGCTTTCTGAGTTTTTCTGTTAAACTATTTAGCATAGTTTCCAGTGCCAGTTTGTTGCTGCCTAAGTAGGTTTTCGCCTGGTGTACATGTTCTTTTTGCTGTGAGCCCAACATATAGCTTGTCAAAATGTCAATATATGTAACATACTTGGCGGTGTTTGGTTCAATTGGCGACACTTTATTTGAGGAATCTGGAGTTTGACGTCAATTTTCATGTAGATTACAAATAATAGCTTCCAACCTTGGGCTTTTTTGTATAACTTGTGCTGATAAGTAGCTGGTAGCTTATGAATTTCCTAAGGGGCCTCCTGCCAAATGTTGATAAGATCTGCTGCTTTTGATAACTTTTTTTCACTTGCCTTTTCTTTTGGACTTTAACTACTGATTATTATATACTCTCTTTTTTGTGAAGGATGGAGCATTTTTTCAGCAGGCTCTATCTTTTTATAGGTTAATGATCTTTTGGTTAGTGGATCTTGTTGGCGGGTTTAAGATGCCACTCCCAGAAGAATGTCCAATGGTCTTTGCATCTATGCCAGAGCATTTTGTAGATGATGCAATGGAATTGCTGATTTTTGCTTCGCGCGTACCAAAGGCTTTGGAAGGGGTCTTGCTGGTACGCTACATTGCAATACTAAAGTTTTTTGTAATGGCGATTTATCTGTATATTGCCATTAAGTCTTTCTCATCATCTTAAACAGGACGACTTCTTGAACTTTATTATCATGTTTATGGCTAGCCCTTCACATATCAGAAATCCTTACCTGAGGGCTAAGATGGTCGAAGTTTTAAATTGTTGGATCCCACATAGCAGGTTTTAACAGTTTGTCCAAATATGCATCCAGATATCATTTTTTGGTAAATTATTGCGGATAAAGTTATTGATTGACATTTTTTTCCATTGATCATATTGATTATTTCATGCAGTGGTTTGTTGGCTACTGCCACCCTCTTTGAAGGGCATCCACTTGCTCTCCAGTATTTAGTTCGGAATCTCTTGAAACTCTACGTGGACATTGAGTTCACTGGGTCCCATACACAGGTATAGCAATTTGTACCCTCCATCCTCGGGAACGCTCCTTGGGCATCATTCTATGGTTGATTAATATAGGTTGAGGTATTTTTGGATGGTACATATAAATATTATATATTCTTCCTGCAAAACTTTGTTCCTATCCCTTGATTGTGCCACCTAGATGTTTATTAATTCGTTAGAACTTTATTTTTAAGTGCTGTTGATACAGCTGCTGTAGTATCTGAACTTGCCGAATCTTTATCTTCCATATCAATTATGAATAAAACTTGTGTATTTTATTATGATGCAATAAGCTCTTTCACAGTATCTTTTCCAGCGCTTTTGGCGAATTGAATGAGAGATGGAGCTATATTTTTCTCTAATGTCTAGAAGCGATAGTAGTGTTTCTCACGTCAATAGATAATCCAATTTTCAGTTTATTGCTCTGAGTATTGACTAATTTTTCCTTTACTATTAACTATTGCAATATGCAGTTTTATGACAAGTTCAATATCCGTCATAATATTGCCGAGCTGCTGGAGTATTTGTGGCAGGTTCCGAGCCATCGTAATGTTTGGAGACAGGTAAAAAAGCAATTATTGTACAGACACCAATTAGTTTCTGTGAAGTGGTCGGTTATGATGTAACAATTGGGGTGCCTATATATTGTTCACAAGATTTTCGGACATATTTATTTTTGCAATGATTTTTTTGGAAACTGTTACTATTTTCTTTTCATGTTTTTATTCTTTCTGACGCCCATCACTTCCTCATATTTTCAGATTGCAAGGGAAGAGGAGAAAGGAGTGTATTTGAACTTCTTAAATTTCCTTATCAATGACAGCATTTTTCTTTTAGATGAAAGTCTCAACAAGATCCTTGAGCTGAAAGGACTAGAGGCAGAAATGTCTTCTCCTGAATGGCAACAAAGACCCGCTCAAGAGCGTCAGGAAAGGATGCGCGTCTTCCATTCTCAAGAAAATGTGGGTAATTTGTTCAACTGTGATGCAATTTTTTATCGTCTCTCATTGTACATAGCTACACAATAATGAAGAAATGGTTGATAGTTTTTGTACTTTAAATCTGTAGATCATCAGAATTGACATGAAATTAGCAAATGAAGATGTTGGTATGCTTGCGTTTACTTCTGAGCAGATTACAGCTCCATTCCTGCTTCCAGAGATGGTATGCAGCAATCAATATAGTTGCTTTTGAGAAACTTTATAGTGCTGTGTGCGATCGTCGTTACATACAGCTTGACTTTGTTTTCATGCTTCAAGGTTGAGAGAGTAGCAAATATGCTCAACTATTTTCTACTACAGTTAGTTGGTCCCCAACGACGTTCCCTTAGTTTAAAGGATCCTGAGAAGTACGAATTCCGGCCAAAGCAACTACTTAAGCAAGTCGGTATCCTCTCACTCTTTCATTGATCTTCTACTATAGATTAATGATAATGCTTTACATGAGTAATACATATATCATAAGAAGCACAAGAAAATTACGTAGAGAAAGGAGACTCACACCTATCATAGTATCATTGTTTGGTTCATTCATCACAATTTCTAAAATTCTCAATCACCTGTTATCGTGTTTGTGTTGTTCTTCTTCTGGTAGCTTGTTCTGTCAGGCTTTCCACTTGTTGTGATATGTACATTCCTCTGAAAAATGCAAGAGATATCGAAGTTTTTTCTTTTATGCATGTAATTCAGTTGATTAATTATTATTTTACAGATTGTATATATATATGTGCATCTTTCAAGAGGTGACAAGGACAACATTTTCCCATCTGCAATTTCTAGGGATGGCCGTTCATATAATGAACAGGTAGTTATGGATGAAACTCTTTTTAAAAAACTTCTTTTATTACCTTTTACACATTTGTAATTCATTCTTTGCACTTATGTTTGTTTTGCGTACGTGCTTATATGCGAGTGAAGTTTGTCAATCACTTGTTCATTATGTTTAATGGTAAAAACGCCTGTTGTGTATGAGGTTTCTCTTTGGGCCCCGTTATCTGTAAGTAAGGCGATGCATTATAGCCCTTGTGTAACATGACATTCTGCAATCATGCCCAGTTTTTGCTTGAGGCTGCTGATGCATTATAGCCCTTGTGTAACATGACATTCTGCTATCATGCCCAGTTATTTGCTGAGGCTGCTGATGTATTACGGAAGATAGGAGAAGATGGAAGAGTGATTCAGGAGTTTGTCAACCTTGGAGCTAAGGCCAAGATCGCTGCTTCTGAGGCAATGGACACTGAAGCTGCTCTTGGAGAAATTCCTGAGGAGTTTCTAGATCCTATTCAGGTAATTTGACCTTTTGAGTTAAATGACCATATGTTTTTTAAAAAAATTTCCAGGAAATATGTTGAGAAGAGTATTCAATGCGAACAAAGTTTTGATGTAAAAAGATGCAAATGAAAGCATATTTCTTGCCTGCGCCACACCCCCCCCCCCCAACTGGGTGAATTTCCCCCTCTCCCCCACCCCACCCCCAACCCCAACACACACACACACACATTGAAAAGTGGTAGAAACAAAAAAGTGGTAAATGGGAGGTCACAAGCAAACTCTCATGGTTCCTATTCCAAGTGCCGGAAAGAGGACACTTGTTAGTGAAATTTCTTCAGTACCAGCCGTTTCTTGTCAGAAGATTCTTTTATAAGTGATAATATAACACTAAACTGGAAAGGGGAGACATGCATGGACTTATCCAATAAAACGTGATTATCATGAAATTGAGTCAGTAGATGGATATTTTCAAGAATAAAGACTGATAGTGGCTGTGATCGACGCCCATGTGTGTGAGCATACCTAAATGAAGATTAATGTGCATTGATGCAGTTTCTTGTTTGATAATTTTCACCTTTCTTTGTTTTTCTTTCATTCATGTGTTCTGTTGTGTGCCACTGCGGGTTCTGAAATTAGATTTGATTGTTTTCACATTCGTGTGCTTTATCTCAAGTTTCGATATCTAGTTTAGCTTGTTATGTTATGTTCTCAAGCATGTGTCACATTTATTATAAACTAAATGACTACCTTTGTATCTGAAAAACTGTTTTAACCTAATATATCCTTTTTGTGTTTTGCAGTACACTTTGATGCAGGATCCTGTGATTCTTCCTTCATCTAAAACTACGGTTGATCGACCCGTTATCCAGAGACACCTACTTAGTGACAATGTAATTGCACTTTCCAATTCTTTTTTTTTCTTCAAAATCTGAGCAATCATATATAAGAAATATAAAATCCATGAATTTAATTGGTTGTTATTGTAATAACAGACGGATCCATTTAATCGTTCGCACCTTACTCAAGACATGCTCATCCCCAACATAGAACTGAAGAAGAGAATTCAAGAATTTATAAGTTCTCAGGGACAAAGATGACGGTGAGATATTTAAAAGGGTGGATCATGAAGGGTTCATGTCAAGGTGGTACGGAAGTCATTTGATTTATTGTAAATTGGAGACATCAATATATTATACCTTTTACATGCCGGCCCTAATGTGTTTAAGGGCGTCAAAAATTACTTGCAATGAAAATTATTCTTCTTGTTGCAAAGTTTTGCATCTCCCATGAGTCGATTTGTGGTTGGAGCTTGCCAATTCAGGACAAAATTGGTTCATTCTCATCAGGATTAGCCATGAAATAAATTGTTAACTTCAATGGAAGTTTCAATTTGTCTATGATATGTTAATGCGATACTTGATGTATTAAAATCAATTTCTACATTCTGCATGTATTTCTACAATTCCGACGCCTAAAATTCATCGCAAACTGAGGTTGTCTGTGCATATAACAGCAAAAGATAAATGTCTAAAATACTCAAATCACCTCGGTATGTATGGCAGGTTAGCACTAAGTTATATGATCAAGATAGCCAATCAATAGAGTACCCTCCAAGTGATTTTGTGAAATTAAATTTGAACATTTCGGTTTTATTTGAAGTAACTATAACAAGTGCAGAACAAGAAGATAAATTTATGATATTACAACCTATGATAAAAAAGAAGGCCTTGAATTAGTTAAGGGTTAAGGAATGAGCTGTTGACATTTGGCTATCCGAGATTTGCCTTGCACAGGTTTAATCATTCTAAAAAATGTAAGCCGCACAATCATATTACCAGATTATTCTTCGTATCATAAACAACCTCTGCCATACTTCAACAATGACCAAGTTTTATCCGAGTCCGAAATGCATGGCAAGGAAACTGCTGTTGTCAACAGTGTTCAATTGATTGCGAAGGATCTAAATTACCAATAATCATTGCAAGAACAGGCACCTTTTCCAAAGTGGTGAAAGCGGTTACGATCTCTGAAAATAATATATCTGCTGTAAACTTTACTAACGAGCTTAAAAAAGCTGTGGCAATCTCTGCAAACTCTCAAATTTTTCACTATTCTTATATCAGAACCGGGCGGAGTTCTTAAGAGACCAAAAGCTAGGGCGATCTTTTCACTGTGGTATATCAATGAACCTTCTTTTTCCTCTTCCTCAAGATCATATGAAACCATGTCAGTGTCGACCATATAACCTGACAAGCTCACCTTCCTACTCATGTCAACAAGCATATTGAATATCTCTTCTGATGCACCTTTCAGAGCGTGATCTGTCACGACAAATTCATACACCACATTATCGATTTCAATTGAGCTGCATCCAGGTACCTTCTGGATGCCCTTCTTGATCATCGTCTTTCTCACTTCTTCCACCATTTCCCACCGCTTGTCCCGAGCATAAAGATTTGATAGTAGAACATAGTTTTCACCATTACGAGGCTCTAACTCAAGAAGATTGAGAATGGCGAGCTCGCCTAGCTTCGAATTTCCATGTACTCTACAGGCGCCAATTAGTGCCCTCCAAACTACAGCATCTGGTTTAACAGGCATTTTTTCTATGAGTTCCATAGCTTCGTCAAGAAATCCTGCCCGAGCTAGAAGGTCAACCATACATCCATAGTGTTCAATCCTTGGTCGCAGCCCATATTGGTATTCCATCTGGGACCATATTTTCCGACCTTCATCAACTAACCCTTGGTGACAGCAAGCACATAAAACCGCTAAAAATGTAACACTATCAGGTTTCACATTCTCACTAGCCATTTTCGTAAACACCTCCATTGCAGCTCGACCTTTCCCATTCATGGAATATCCAGATATCAAAGCATTCCAAGTGTACACATTCTTCACTCTCATCAACTTGAATACCCATTCAGACTCATCAACACTTCCACATTTAGCATACATGTCAATGAGGGCAGTTCCCACAAACACATTCAGCAGCAGCCTGTTTTGACGTATGTAATTGTGAATCCACTTACCCTGACTAAGAGCTCCAAGATGAGCACAAGCAGAAAGAGCATTAACCGTGGTAACCTCAGTCAATTCAAAGCCCAAAGCTTGCATCTCCCGGAACACTTGAAGCGCCTCCCCGAACATCCTATTATGCGCAAACCCGGTGATAAGCGCATTCCAAGTGACCACATTTCTCTCAGGCATTTCATCGAACACTTGACGGGCGTCATCAAGACGCCTACACATCGAGTACATGTTAATAAGAGCTGTATTGGCGACTACAGAGCCAAAACCCAACTTGCGAACATGCCCATGAATCGATCTCCCGAGGCTCAACCACGAGAGCCGGGCGACAGACTTGAGGACGCAAGGGAAGATGCCGAAACAGGGGAGAATACCCGCCGAGTGCGACTGGGAGTACACAAGAGCCGATTGGAAATGCTTGGCAGAGTTGGTATAAGCTCTGGCCACATAAGCGCAGACGTCGGCGGTGAGAAGGTGGTGGAGCCGGGTGAAAGCGAAAGAGCAAAGGCCGGGGAGGAAGGGAGAGGAGGAGAAGGAGTCGATGAGGTTGATGAGGGAGTGGGGGTCGAGGGGGGACCCGCCGCAGCGGCAATGCGGGAAACGGCCTGTTCAATGCGGTGAAGCTCCATTGAAGGAGGAGGAGGGTGATGGTGGCGGGCGGCGTAGGAGGCGGGTATGTCGGCGGAGGCGGTGGTGAAGGAGGCGGAGTGGGTGGCTGCGGGGCGAGGAGAGCAGAGTAGCGCAGAGAAGGGAGAGGCCGCCATGGATGTTTCTTCTACTTCTCTACGTGTCTTGTATTGAAAAAAGGGCGGGAACTATTCAAATCTATTCTTTAACTCAGGTTAGCGAGGCTTAAACTATAACTAAATCTATAAAAATAGGGTGGTTTTATTCGAGTTATGATTGTTTTGGTTTATATGTGTAATATTATGACTAACTGAGATATTTTGTTACTTAAAACAAATAAGTGTGTATATATACATATTATGCTCAAGGGAACATGTATAAATATAAATTAAGCCGGGTTGATTTCGACTACTTTATTTATTTAATGTATACAAAGAAAAAAATATCATTTTATGGTTGAAATAGGTTTTTATTTTAAATCAAGTTAGAGTAATAATAGGATATATATAAATTTAGTTGGAGCCTAAATTTGACTTAAGACTCTACTCGATCCACCAGGCTGAACACGTTTGAAATTGACCTAGTCGAAAATCAACTCTGATGGACTCAACTCAAAGTTAGGTACTTGAACTCATCTGGGTTTTCCAGTAACTTATTGATTTTTTATTCAAATGAAGAATTGGATGAACATGTTATTCACTCCAAAGCTGTTTTGGAAAGCATTCGCGAATCAGGTGAGTATATACCATACATACAAGTCTTCTTTCTTGATGCGCACAAATAGTCATTGGATGAGAAGGCAGGAAAGGGTGAGATATCACACCAAACCAAACCAACCGGAGAGGACTTGCAAGTAAGAAGGAGTAAGGGTGGATGGTCATCTTCCCACCCACTAATTGATGCAACCAAATAACCAATCACTTTCAATTTAGATTGACCTCATTATCATAATTTAGACAGTTGGCTAAAGAACTTACTTTTCAAGTGGGATGCTCATTAATGGTCGGCTTGTAATTAATTAATCTCTTTCCATCATCATAATAAGCTAGTTATCCATTGAAATGCTTCGTATATATCGCCAACTCAACTTCTCCCATTTACATTCCTCTCTACTTTTTAAGAGAGTGTTTTACTTTACAATATAATTTAGTTTCTACAATAACTACACTACCTTGTTAAGTTTGTATTATATATATATATATATATATATATATATATATATATATATATATATATATAGAGGAGGGGGAGGTTGTACTGCAGCACAGCCATCTTGGTTGTGCTGCAGTATTCCAGCTGTTGGATTTAATCCAACGGCTGGATAAAAAAAAATTTTTTTGTGGCGTCGCCGCCATGGCCGGCCGACGCGCCACCGCCGTTGGCCGACGCGACGCCACCCCCTGCCCCGCCTGTCGCCGCCCCCGACCGACGGGGCGGCGGCGTAAACCTCGCGGCGACGGGGCGGCGGATCTAGCCGCCCCGCCTCTTCCCCTGCCGGCCCATCGCCCCGTCACTGGGCGACACCACCCCCACCCCGTCCCCCGCCCGTCACCCTGCCGCGCGACGCCCCCGTCCCCAGCCCACCATCCCGCCGCGTGATGCCCCCCCGTCCCCCTCCCGCCACCCCGCCGCGCCCCCTCGGCCCCCACTGCCACCCGGCCGCACCCCCTCGACCCCCACTGCCACCCGGCCGCACCCCCCTCAGCCCCCGCCCGCCACCCTGCCGCGCCACGCCCCTGTCCCCCCTGGCCGTGGCCGTGGCCGGGTACCCTTCTCGCCCCCTCGTCGTTGTTGCTGCGGCGGCGCCAGCAGCCCCTCATTTTTTGATCTTGGCCGTTGGATGCTAATCCAACGGCCAAGATCAAAAAACTTTTTCCTATATATATATATATATATATTATATGGGTAAAATGTTTCTGACCAAAAGTTAGGAAAGGATTTCTGCGCTCACTTTTAATTTGGGCCATCCGATTACAAGAACGGCCTGGATCTTTTTTTATTATTAAAATAAAAAAAATCAACATCTCCTCTCCCTTGTCGTTGCTCCTCTCCCTGCCGGCTAACCTCTGCCATTGCCTCCACCTAGTACCAGTAGCCGGTCGCCCTCCCCTTGCCACCATTGATGCACCGTCGCTCCTCTCTTCGTCATTGGATTGGGCCACACGGCCACAGATGTAGTCGCATGGCCTTATCAGGTGGGAAGGCCGTTGCGGTGCTAGATCTGGCCTCTATAGACCAGGTCTAGCAAGATTGGGTCCAAGGACGGCTAGGTCTAGTATGCGGTGGCCAAGCCTGGCCTGCGACAGCCAGATCTGGCTGCGCTGCCCGACGCGGCCACATATATGGCCGTACGACTTGATCTAACCGCGGCCGACCATGTCAGGCCGTCATGCGGCCGGATTTGGCCGGGGGCGACAAGAGATGGCCACCCTTAGCCTTAAAGAGTACGGCGCCATCGCGGCGGTGCCTATGAAAACAAAATTTAATTTTTTAAAACAATACATTTGGGTCGTCCTTATAATTGAACGGTCTAAATCAAAATTTAATTTATATATATTTTTAAAATCAATAAATTTGTGTCGTTCTTGTAATTGACAACTCAGATTGATCTGTAGCGTAAAAAAGCTTCTCTGCCTTTGGCTCAGCCTAGCGCTTCTCATATTTTATATATATATATATATATATATATATATATATATATATCATAATCTCAACATGGTGCTAAGTATCCGTCAAATGTTTACCAACTTTGAACATTTTTTTGGATTGGAGTAGCTTCCAAAAGTACCACGCATGTAAGTTGTAAGTAATAACCATGAGCCAAATAATAATATAATATGTATACATTCATGTCCACCAACATTTCTATATCATTTACACATTAAACAGCATTATAATAAAGCATTATTTTGTCCCACATACGTGTGTCCAAAGATGTCATTGTTTATTTGTCAAACTCTGACATATTTTACCGTATCTCATGCCACTTATATATATAATAAAAAATTATAAAGCCCCGTATTTTTTCAGATATGATGGAGCTAAAAATACAGAATTTTCAAGATCTATCGATAATAAAATAATTTTTTTATTAATTTAGAGTTTTTTTGTGTGACTAACATGTGTTTCTGCTCATAGAACATGTTGGTACCATATTATATTCTAACCAAATTCAAATTTAACCCAATTGAATATATTTATTAAACTTATAAAATTCTTTCCTCTTGTTATATATATCCAATGCGATTTTGAACTAAAACTTGTCACTTGTAAACCACAAATATATATTTATTTAATGATTAAAACAAGGTAGTTTTGCTCTTCAATCACACAAAAATATAAAATATAGTAAAGGCAAGAAGGCGTCATGTTGAAAATATTTGGTGGGCACCCACAGCCACCGATCCTTTTTTGTCAATGCACCGTAGCTGCCGACGTTTACGCCGTCCTTCTCGGGAAACCAATACAGAGTCCTCCGGCCATCATCGCCATCATCATTTCGACCGCTTCTCTTCTTTCGATCCATCTCTCCAACTTTGTTGGTTGATCTCGTCAATCATCATATCCTTCCTCCTCATCCTCGGTACGCTTCCTTCCTCTCTGTTTTCTTTCTTTCTTTTTTTTCTTTTTCATTCGAATGTGTGAATTTGATTATTTGAGTATTGGCTATTTCATCCATGATCATCCTTTTTTCTTTGTTGCAGTTTGAATTTTTTTAAGGTGTTAATAATGGGCTTTGTGATTGTTGTTTGGAATATGCTTGGAAATTGGTTGCGGGCATGATGGTAAGGATGATGAGTATGTACTCTGTTTTGTTAAGGGATGAATGATCATGTTCATTTTATCATTATTGTTGCTGTTATTGTTTTTTGATTTGGATTATTTGTCTTCCTTTAATACGATTGTTGTCTTTTGCCTGGATTCTTTTTGTAAATAAATTTGCTGTGTGATTGATGGTTATTTTGGAGTTGCTTGTAAATCGGTGGATAGAATGGTAAGGGATGATGCCGGTTGATGATAATAAAGGAATAGTCAGGTGTTATTTTCTTCTTCTTTTTTTTGGATGTGAGAAATTAGTTTATTTGAGTATTTCTTGTTTTCTTTATGATCATTCATCATTATTGTCTTTCATTTGGATTTATATATATATATATATATTCTTGGATGTGAGAATTTAAATTATTAGAGAATTGCCTTCATAATTTGTCTTTTACATGGATTTTTCATTTTTTTTACATTTTTTTCAAATCTTCCTTGTGATGGTTGTTTTCAGTTGGTTGCTTGCAAATCGGGCCGCTAGGATATTAAAGTGATGAGGTTGATGGGAAATTGGAATGAGCTCCTTGAGGAATGATCGAGACTATTCTTTCGTTTTTTATAAATTTTTTTTTTTTGGTTTGCGCAACATGATGGACATTGTTCGAAAGGATATGGACTTCACAATTTTTTTGAGCTTTGAAATTGTTTTTCAAGTGAGATGGCTGGATAAGAAATGTGTTCATGATGCTAATTCTGTATAAGATGGAAAAATAAGATTTTTTTTCCTGTTGATGATAATTCACTTTTCTGTTGACCAGTAAAACAAATGTTTTTCTTATTCATCATAAATCACTTTTCTTGTATGTAATAGCTTGTATCAAATGTGAGGAATTCCTATTGAAAATGATTTCTTTGATTCTATTTTTTACATCATATAGGTTCCACATCTGCTCTGAGTCATAAAGAAATAGGCAATATTTCATGTTCATAGTCTTCCTTGGCTTCATCTGGAACAGATCAATGATAGATTAGATACAATCAGATATCTTCTTAGCTGTTTTGCTAGTTTTCACGCCACTTTTTTAATGAAAAACTGGCAATTAGATTGATTCTTGATATTGCTTAGTTTTTTTTCGAAATTACTGCGGGACAAAACCATTGTATTCTCTCCGTGTTTTTATCGGTACTCATTCTGATTTAATCACTTGTTTTTCCTCCAAGTGTTGTTAATTTCATGCGTTTGTTTTTGAATGTCCCATTTTCTAACTTTTTCTTTTGTTTCAGGAGTCTTAGAGAAAGGAGTTTGATATTAGTACTGATGTTTGACATTCCACTAAACTCTTTATTTATTAATGCACTGCAGGGTGACCAGCTCTCTATTTCTTACATCTTTGTGGGCCAACTGCTGACTCTAAGAAAATATTGTTATCTTTGAGTAAATGGCTGTGGAAGTGATAGACAAAAATATTATTTTTCTGCCTTCATCTGCTGATCCTATTATTCAAGATGTTGAAAATGGTAGTTCATCTTGTTTTCTTTCAGTTACAGTAGATCAGCACAGCGAGGAGGATGGGACTCCAATTGTGGACCACAACCAAATTGAGAAGGATAATAATATTTTCATTATACCTGATTCTCCTGAAATTGATGAACAGGTTGAAAAGAATGCAATTGCAGTTTCTTCATCTATTGATATCGGTAAGATGGAAAGAGTGAAAGTTCGAAGAAATTCAATGGTAAACAAAAAGGAGAAGGCAATTCCTTCTTATCTTCGAGCATCAACTGGTTCTTGTCACGATTATTGCAAGTATGGAAAATTGCACACATTTGAAAAGCAGGAGAAGAGGAATCCAGTCAGTGGCAACAAAACAGTGAATAAAGAACCTTCCTTAAGCGGTGAAATTGGTGGTAAGATGGTCAATACAAGGGCAACCAAAAAGAAAACTGAAGTCAGGGTAGAGATGATCAAATTTGAGGGAAATAAATTGTCATCTGGAAAACAGAAGGTTGTCTCTTATTTGAAGAAATCAGGTTCTAGCAAATGCTCTTTGGTATCTTCAAAGATGAAGGTGTCAGCTACAAGATCTTCTCTACCTTCCGATCATTCATCTGAAGAGATCAATAGTGGGAAGTACAGCTCATGTAATATTTCGGGAAATTTGACAATATCCAAAAATCATAGGAATACGAATTCCATGTCTAAGAATATCACAAGGTGTCCTTTGCCAGCTGCGTGCGACGGAAGCAAAAGTGAAGTACTTGAGGAAAACTCTCCTGTTGTTTCACCTGGTTTAATTAGTTCTTCAGGCCATTCAAGTGCTAAGGACTCTGATATGATTGCTTCTTTACCTGGTTCCGGAAGTCAAAGAAATGGAAAGGCTGGGGGCAAGAGTTATCTGAGACGTCCTACAAATAACCCTGTGAGTTCAATGGGATCAAAGAGAGGAGATGACATCCTACCAAGGAATTCAGGGCTGTCGGGGGATGTAACAGGCTCAACAAATTCTCTGTTGGCAACTACAGCTGCCCATCCTTCTTCAAGATCTGGGAATGTCAAACCTGAAAAAGATTGATCAAGGATGCACTGTCCCTTGGAACTTTACAAAAAGGTGTTCCCAAGCATGGAGCTGAAGTGGACAAAGTCAGTGTAAAGATTATCCATATGGTTGAACCAAAACCAAATAAGAGCATAAAGTCTTCCCCAACCTCTTCACTCTCTGTTAAATCTTTTCGAGCAAGCACATCACACAATGAGGGCAAGCATAAGAATGCTGATTCTACAGCTGCTGAAGCTAATAGATTAAAGCTAAGTAAAGTGGTAAGACTCAAGTCTTGTAATGGAACTATCAAGGGTGAAGCCAAAGGCGCACATAGAGTGAACAAGCCTACGCGCACCGATGATGGTAATTTGGTTACAAAGAAATTGACATTCCGAAGAGGAAAGGTTGTCAGCCTTGAATCTGATGATAGTGGTCCAAAGAAGTTACGCTTCAGAAAAGGGAAGATACTTGGAGACAACCATGTTAAGATTGACTTTGGAAGGAGAAGTTTTCGTAGGAGGAAAGAGTTGGCTGGTGATGCTTTTGGAAAATCTTCTTTAGGCGAAATGGTGGTTTTGAGACATCAAGATGTTCGAAGCAAGAAAGAAGAGCTAGTTTCTTTCAATAACGTAATTGAAGAAACCGCAAACAAGCTTGTCGAAACTCGCAAGAGTAAGGTGAAAGCATTAGTTGGAGCATTTGAGACTGTCATTTCCCTTCAAGAATCCAAAGCATCCATTATTACCGGAAGTTGAAAAAAGATGTTGGCATTTGAGAAAAAACAGGGTCAAGATGAACATGGATATGAAAACTTCATAAAGCATGTGAAATTTGGGAGGCTTGTGTGTCTGTACATGAATGATGATTTTGTTTTTACAATTTACTTTTGTGAAAATAGCTGCGGATTTTTCAGAGAATGCAGCCAAGCTTTGCTCGCATCTTAGAAGAAGAAAATTTCTCTGAAGAAGTTGAATGTGATGTTTTCGCTGTTGTGTTTTTTTAGGGTCTGTCCTGAAATCAGACTAAAGACATGTAAAATTTATAGATAAAAATTTTTCTGTGTTTGGTTGTTAAAGAAGTTTAGTCAAATAAAATTTTATTTTTGGTCAAAGTAAATTCGCTTAAAAATTTTACATTTTTTTATTAAAAACACAAGAAATTGCCAGAAATTTGGGAAGGAAGAGCGAGACCCACCCCCGACCGCCCATCACCGACCATTCCCTTCTTCTTCTTCATCACCGGCGGCTCGGCGGCATCACCGGCGACTTGCAACCGCCGGAGTTTGCTGCCCAAGCCTCTTCTCAGCCTAGTTACTCCAACCTGGGTAGACTCCTCCCTTTTTCTCTTTGATCTCTTCATGAAGTTGAGACCTGTGCATCTTTTCCCCATTTTCTTTATTTTTATTTTTCTCTTTTGTTCTTTTGTTGATTGACTCTTCCCTTTTGGTATGTTTTGATGCATTTTCAGATTTGGGTTCGCTTCGGGTTATTTGGGTTCACCGCCGACTCATCGGCAATCTCTTGTGGGTATTTACTGCTTCCTCTGTTATTCATATTCCTCTTTGATTATTTTTTTTATATTAAAGGTGAGATTTTTAGTGGGTTTGATAGAAAAATATTAGATTTTTTGGTTGACAGGAGTGTTTTTACATTCCTAGTATATAATTGTTATAAAAAATATTAGGAGGGTTTCGATTAATGCTTTGTCTTGGGTGGTAATAAATCCACAGCGCTCTCTCCTACGGTTAACATATATTATAGTGAATGAAGGTGTGCTTTGTTTCTATAGTAGGTTGTGCTTTTGGCTTGTGACTGAATTGTCGGTTGTAGTTATGATATTATGGGGTTATGTTGGGTTAGGGTTATGTGTTGCTATTGCTTTCTACTTTTTGCTGACGTTCTATATCAATGTTTTTATGTGTTGGGTGGTGATTGCAGAAGTAGAGCTTGTGGTTGGTCCTTTCCTTTATTCTTTTTAAGGTAATCCTCTAGATCATTTTCTCCTCTTGAAACGTTTATTGCTTTGTCGAAACAATATCAAGTATATGTTTTTGTCATTGAACTATGCGATCTTAGACTGCCAAACTTTTGTTTAAACGTAGTATGCACTGTATAAATTTTATATGTGATGAACTATGAAGTAGTATATCAATTTTGTTTAAATTAGGCTGTGTTAGTTAGCAAGTAGTTCTCAATTATTCTTAATTTCTACTCCTGTTCGGCTCCTTTTTTGTGTTATAGTTGATTTATTCCATTTTATTTATTTGTTGTGATGATTGTTTAAATATATGTAGATGAGCAATTCTAGGGATGAAGTAAAGCGCATTGTAGCTGTAACTGCAACATTGGGTACAGTTGCTGCAGTGCAGGGAATGTTACCTTTGATCTTAGAATATGCACCTCCCCGTAATCGCTACTTTACAAACAGAACATTCACAGTTGATATTCTCAAGTCTGATGAAGATTGTTATAATTTACTACGCATGTATGTGGAACCTTTTCAAAGGTTAATATTCATTTTAAAAGACACGGGAAGGGTACATGACACTATCCATTGCACTGTTCAAAAACAGGTTGCAATTTTTCTGCACACTATCTCATTCAATATGAGGAATAGAAACTTGAAGTTTTACTTTAAGAGGTCAGGAGAAACCATTAGTCGCTACTTTCATACCGTCTTGGATGCCATAGTAGATATGGAAGATATCTTCGTTAAAAGGCCAAGCCCTGAAACACCGTTGGAAATCCGTAGCCGACACCGATTGGACTGATTATATTTTGTTATGACATCCATTATGAAATGATTTCATATGCTTTATACTATAGTTGCATGCAATATTTTGTATACTTTCATGTTGTTGGTTGTGTGAATGTTTATTTGAACGTTTGGCCTTTTTATAGCACTTTTATATAACACTTTATGCAAATGATGTAGGGGATTAAATATGGATTGATTATATTAGTACATTGCTAGGTGAATATTTGTTGGAATTTGAGATTTTTTTAATGCTTCTTCTCTTCAGTTTGATTTTAAGATGAATCCTATCTCTGAAGAAGGAAAAATAGCTAGCAAGTTTGCATCATGGAATGATGAGAGGGATAAAATTCTAATTTGAAGCCCTTGTTGCTCAAGCAAATGAAGGACCCAAAGTTGACAAAGGTTTTTGAGAATGCGCATATGCTTATGCTGCAAATGTTTTGAATGAGATGCTTAGTTTGTCTTACAAAAGGAAAATATTGTTAATCGTTTGAGAACAGCTAAGAAGAAATACTTGGCTCTACATAAAGCTCTTGAAAGTAGTTATTTTTCTTTCAACTATATTACTGAAATGTTGGAGTGTGCGGATGAAGGGGTGTGGGCACAGTATGTGAAGGTAATTAATTTTAAGCATTGATATTTTCTTTTACATGTTTTTTATTTCATTTTATTAATATGTTGTCTAATTTTGTGCAGATACGTCCCGAAGCTTCAAACTTACGCACTAAGCAAATGAAGATGTATGAAGAAATGCGTATTATATTTGGAAATGATAATGCAACGTCAGAATGGTCAGGCACCGCAAAAGATGTAGGGCCAAGGATGTCATCGGGTAGTGATAATCAATTAGAGAGAGAGAAGTCGAATTGGAAGATCATTTTCAAGACGATGCTGATTCTTCGCCACCTACATCTTTCAAAAACAAGGGAAAAACGTGAGAAACAAGTTAAGGAGGCTGATAAATATCAGAAGTCTATGGATCAAATGGCTACTGAGATGAGTGAGTTGGTTGATTTATTATGCAGCGATGCATCAAAAGTCCTTGAAGCCTTGAAGAGTGTTGGAGGACTTCAAGAAGAAGCCATTGACTATGCTTTGGAGTTGTTTGTGGAAAGGAGAAAACACAATATTTTATTGTGATGGATGTTACTGCTCGGGCACGCTTTTTATCTCCTCACGTATTCAAGGGCGATTAATAGGTTTCTTAACATCTTTTTCAATGTTGGGAGATTGTCAACTGTCACTTTGGACAACTTTTGTTTGGCAGATGATTGATGACTTGGGAGACAAGAGCTTGGGTTTTTGTCATTGTGCATTTAGATAAGATTCAGATTCTATTTTTATTAGTTACTTGTTAACTTCATGTTTTATGGATCATAGTTGGGTTTATGTACTTGGTAGCTTGAGTATCACTACCAAATTAGTAATTTTTGATATCATGACTTTCACGGCCTCCAAGTTTTGAAGAATAGTGCTTTAAATATGAAAATTTTTAAAAATACGGCCTCACGTATGCTTAAGTTTTGTCTGCAATTGTTGGTTAACCTTCTTGGGCTTTGTACTTTTGGTCTTGGGCCAAGGATGCATATTGCAGCTGGGCTGGGCTCCTCCATGCCCATGGGCTGCGCTAGCCCATGCCCAGTTTGGCCCATTGTCAATTTTTGCTGCCGCGTAGGCTGTAGGGGTAAAGGAAAGTAGTGGTGTTAATCGAGCTGAGCTCAATTTATGTTCAAAATTGGCTTGAATAATTCAAAATTCGTTCGAATTTGACTTGAAATCGAACAAGTTTGAACATACATGCTCGAAATCGACTCAAATATGTTTTATATATTCGAACTCGACTCGAATTCGAATATACTTAAATTGTTTAATTTTTCCGAGCTCGAACCCAGTTTATTCGTGAGTTCAAAACTAACTCGATTAAAAATTAAAAGTACCCCATTTAAAAAAATACAATCAATGTGAATTAAACACACAACCTTATAGTTATCAACTTGTATACTTACTATTTTAACTATCTCATGTTTTTTGTTATTATATTATATATATATATATATAATAGAATATAAAAAATTATATTATTATATTATTTTATCAAGACGAATTCAAGTCAATCTATGAGTTAAATTTGAATTATAACCGAGTCGAGTCGGACACGACCTTACTCAAACTCGGCTCGTAAGATTCGAATTCGAATTCGAGTATTTAAATATCAAATTTCGAATTGAGTTAAGTTGAACCAAATGCTAGATACTCACAAGTTAACTCGCTCAATTAACAACCCTAAAGAAAAAGTTAAATATAGTCGAGTATGGCCGTGGCAAGAAAAAAGGGGAATATGATAGAAAGAGCTGTTAGTGGAGGTTTGGATGATGGGGTTGGTAACTCTGTTTGTAATCAAGGGGTTCAAGCAACGAATTTTAAAACAAAGGTTGCAAGTGATCTCCATTATCCCGGCTTACCTTGCCGGCCAACATAACATCACTATCTCCATATTACAAACCTCCTTTTCCGGACTCGGAAAGGATCTAGTGGCTTTTTTTTAAAAAAAGAACATAACCTAAATCAATTTCACGCATGGAAGAGACCTCTGAACAAGGCAGCTCATTCTTTTCTCTTTACCTATCAAGCATTCTCAACGCACACAATAATGCTTGCATGCAAAGAAATACCAATTTACCTTACCTGCCCCAAAGCTCCAACAGATGACAATAAACACCTCATCAAAGAATAACCACTTCTTCAATACGGTTTCTGCTTCAAATACAGCCAAGCATGAAACTCCATTCCGATAGTCTCAGTGTGGAACACAAGCAAAGCTGTTCGCCTACATGGAGAACCTGATCAAGCAGATAAGGTAATTACAACCTCTCAATCTTGTTAACAGAAGCTAATTCAGATTATATTGTTCATGGAAAATATAACATTCTTCCCCACTCAAAATAGATCGCAATAGCGATAAGCTAATTTTCCATGACAAATAAACTTCACTCTCACAACAACTGTTCAACACAGTAGCTAATAATCATTGCCATCCATCATAAACGAAATAACAGATATATGGATTAAAAGAAACATGTATGAATGCAATAACTAAGACAAAACAGGAATATTATAACATGTTGCCCAACAGCATTCCACTAATGAATTCATCTGGCTTGGGAGAGGTTCGTAAAAAATGTTGTGTTCTTGCATGAAAAGACCCTGATTACTACTTAAATGCAAACCAACTCAAGTATTTCAACTACATGTTTTTGTTAATTCCTGTATGTTCAACATTATTAACCATTGCATCAGGGTGAGATGCACATCTTTAGAACAGGACAAGGAAGATCCCAATGGCGTAGTCGACAGACAGACAACACAAAGGACTGGATCAGATAAATCAGGTATCATAGACATTCAAAAAATATTTATCTCATAGAAAGCTTCTTGTGCCCTCTTTCCTTCATGCCTGTCAAATACACACGAGAACAAGGTACTTTGGTCCTCAGAAGGGTGGAAAAAATTTTACTAATAAACAATTTAAGCTTCTAATGTCATGCATAAAGAAATTCTGGATAAATACAATTCAAGAAATTCGCAATTATCTATCGATAAATTCATCATCAAGCATGTAAACTCTGCCAATGCTAACGCATAGACACCAGTCCCAACCCAGACAAAAGAGAATAGTGGGCATCAGCAAAGATATCTGGCCATCTATAATTTTGCTATTTGTACTTACATGGATCATAAAATAGGATCCTATGTCCCCAACACCCTTCGTGTATAGGGTGAAAGAACAAGGAGAAGAAGATATTTATCATTAAGCACACCAGGTGAATAAACACTTCCACATTTACCACAGGAAGAGAAATATGTATGAGATGCAAACTTGAAAGAAACTACCACATTTTTCTGAAGAGAAAATCATATTCTCCCGCATTCTAAGGTCATGACAATGACATTTCCAAAGGTTTTATTGACAATGAAAGCATATAAAAATCATTGTCGCCATTCTTAGAAAAACAGAGAAGAATGAGAAACAAACATTCTACAGGAAAAAAGGACAGAACTGGCTCTGGAGACAGATGAATCGGGAAGCAGATGCTAGCGATGATGAATTCAAGACAGCAGTGGCAGCAGCCGCATATGTTCGTGCACACTCTTGAAGAATTTAGTCCAGACAATCAGCGAAAGCAGACATCAGGCAACAGAAAAGTGCCACCTCTGACCAAGTGTAAGTCCAGAAAGGATGACAAGCAGACCCCAAGTAACCCCTCCAAGATTCTTTCTAGATGGTCCATAGAGCAAGGTGAAGTACCACACAATGGCTCCTACAAATTAGATTCCACAGCTCAATTTTTCATAATTTTTCACACTCTCCACTAACAGAGGGAAAAACATTAACAATGTATTTATTTATGTAGGTGAAGTATCAACCAGGAAACCTTAGCAACCTAACAAAAAAACAGACAAGGCTCCGAGAGCAAAAAAAGTAAGCTTTTCTGAAAAGAATTCTAATGACAGAGGCAATGTAAAATCAGAAAATACAGCGCAGAAACCTAAAGACACATCAGCCACAGAGTCCACGGATCAACTCCTGATGATCATGGGAAAGCTGGTGATACAAAACAGAAAAGAAAAACAGAACCGAAGGTTGATGCATGGGAAAAGGAACAGATGGCAAATACAGAAAAAGCGGTAATTTATTCTTTCAAGTATATGATTTATTGATACTTGAAGCATGTGCATTCTTTTACATCCAACTATCCAAGAGCTAATGACAAACCATTATTCAACTAAATCCTGGCTTTTGTTATGGGGAGTTCTGTGATGAAATATGCCCCAGAATTGTTTCCCTCTTCCAATCAATTTGTTCAATTTATATAATGCCATCTCTTGGTGGTCATCCACAATGCCTTCAGATAAGAGATGACTTTTCTAGCTTCAGATGTGACCAAGGTAAAAGAATATTACTCCACAATATCAAGTCTTCTAGAACTACGCTTGACTAAAGTGGGTGGTATGCAAATAACCTTTAAATAAAGATGGATTTTTTAAATAGAAAACAAAATGTGAAATTTTCATGACAAATGATTAACAGATTAAAAATTGCCGTCCATGTTCAATCTATTTCACTACTAGAAGTGAATCTTTGACACCATGACTGCATAAACTGTGTACTATAATTTCAGGTATGAAAAGATGAATTCAACCTTCTATCCTGGGAAAGTGAAAAGAAGAAAAAGGCAAGGCGTCGTCTTGATAAAAAAGAGGTAAAATTGTCACTTCGTTTAAGACATGATATCATATATAACCCAACATGAAGTGACCTCCTCTAAGAAAATAACCGTTCATAAACTTGGTTGATAATAGAGTGAGCTGGAACGCAAAAGAGCAGGAGCATCACGAGCATAGTAACACAGAAATAGACAAAATTGACAAGGTTGCAAAAGAAGCAAGAGCTCTGGCAGAAGAAAAGAAAAGAAATGATGAAGCAGTAATGAGAGAAGGCAAGAAAGTACAGATCAAGAAACAGGCTGCACCAGAAATATTCCTGCTTCTAGAATCCATTATAACCTCCCTAGGACCATTATACCATGGCTTCTTGCTAAGCAATATCGGTGTAAGAGGAGGAAAAAAACATGAATTCAGCCACTACAATGGACACTAATGTCCACTATGATTAAGCAATTGAGTTTACAAAAATCAAGCAATTTAAGTAACCGCCAGTTACATAAAAAATCAATCCCCCAAATGTCAATGGATGTTGATACAGTGAGCTTACTAGTTGGCGACATCATCATCATTACAAGTTGTCACATTTGCACATGAAGGAAGATAAAGTGAGCTTACTAAATTCACTGGCAAATGAAAGATGGTGAAGCTCATCAACAGAACGCTAGAATTTCAAACCATGTAAAACATGAAAAGCTATAGTCCTCACAATCCAAATCCAAAATTCTAAATTTAGTCCTGCAAAGAAGGGGTATCGTGTTAAACAAGATGCGACAAAGTGATTGCAGTGGGCGTTTTCCTAAATGAACAACTACTGAATAAGTTAAGAGGGTACACTTTGCAATCCACGTCTTCTTATTAAATTCAAAGTATAAATTCTACCATGCGACACATATGCCTGCCATGTTTTAAGTGGAATGTTAAATTACCAAGTTAAAAAATACTGATGAGAATGGATGATAAAGGTAAGAACGTCAACATGAATGTGTGGTTTGATCAATTGAACATAATATCATGATTACATTTAGGATGGTTTAGACATTTGAAAAAGACACTTCTTTGCAATTCATAAAGATGTAAGATTGGCATTTTGGCATTGGATCCAAAAGGAGTGCAAGAGGGAAAAGAGCACTAGAGAGAAGCATTGGAAAAGATCTGATAATATGCGAGTTCAGGGTCATCCGGTTCCCAAATGAGTAGAGTGGTGCAATATCTTTGCTCCAAATAATTTGGCACTAGAAGGATAATGAGGATGAAAAACATGAAAATCTTACTACAATATATAGAAATGCATCAATTTCATTTTACAAAGTTTGAAAAAAATTGTAAACTCAAACAATTAGAAATACTCTTTATAACATCAACCCCTAAAAATAGAAAACTTTCATGCAGCTAATAAACACCATGGTTTTGTGGAGCAAGTTATAATAAAACACAAATACAAAAGTTGCAGAAAAAAATAAATTCTTTTTATGCCAAAACCATAACCATAAATGCAAAAGAAAGAATGAAAGCTACCTGATCAATAAATCAGAAAATATCATCCTAACTCTGATGCATCCTCTGAATCGGAAAGAGGTAGAAGAGTGCAGATTCCAAGCATATGGCCATTTAAACACACATAACAGTCAATGCAATCTTCGTAAGCTCCTAGCCTACTGCAAAGACTTCTTGGAATCATATTTGCTTGAAGTAGGCTCCACAACTTTGCTTTGCAATAAGGACAAACCTCAACCTGGTGTAAACTAGCATTCCGGTCAATCAACATTTTCCGAACCTTTGAAACAGAAAATGACTTAAACACACCCCTAAAAAAACCAATATCACCCTCCTCCTGATAAAGGTGTTCACATGGATCAGACACATACAATACATCAGATCGACACTGAGGCAAGAGAAATCTCTTTCCTGAAGTCCTTGAGAAACGTGTTCTGTAAACAAAATGTCCAGGGATCTGGCTGCCATTGAATAAGCTACCCTTGCTTGATCCTGAACAATAAATAAGCAACTTTCCCAGTGCTTTCCAATTTCCATCAACATTATGGCTTCCACTAGACTGGAGGTCCAGCATCATTTTTGGTGCACGCATCCGACAAAATTCTTTCCACAAGACCCGTTTGGCAATGTCTTCAAACCATTTGCATATGCATGAGAGAGTTGCTATCACCCTAGGATTCCATTTCAAGTGTTGGAAGACAAGAAATATCACATCCTCATTCAGATGACCCTTTGAGCATGAACACGAAGAGGAATGTATACAACGGTGATGTTTAACTAACATTCTGCCCACTGCTTATAGCTCACAATCTTGATTTGCCTGAAAAGAAAATTATGAAGTGACCAAGTACGTTAGATACACGGAACTTGTCAAGCAAAGATAATGTTTGCGTAAACTAGAGTCAGCTCATGCAAGGATTAAAACAATTTATTTATCTATGAGGTCTAATCGAGCTAACAAACTGTAAGTTCATAGCAAAGGAATTACTCATTAAAATGATAGTTATCATCTTCAAGACATTATAGGGGCAGGTATAAGCTAAGAAGCACACATTAGAACCCGCAATCCTTGCAGGCCAGCACACACCTGAAATTTTCATTTACATTTAAAAGTTATCTCGTGCCTTATTAGCTGTCTACTTGACAAACAAAATCAAGACAGTTTACACTTACATTCACATGTATAAGTACGCAAGAACAGCTGAAATAATGCTGATCTACGAAAACAAATTACTATGTATCTCATAAAAAAGAATGATAGTAGGTACCACCCAGGTACAGCAAAGATCACAACCAAAGAAAATCGAGCTCATACGTAACCCCACATATGAAGCAGATCCCCCATTTGGTACACCCAGGTGCTTTTACTCAACTTCACTGTGCCAATAATTTAATCAACTAGACGAGCCAGAAACAAAATCAATACTTGTTTCCATCTAAATCGGCCATAAATTAAAAATTCGCCGAGAAACACAAAAAAATATTTTTTTAAAAAAACGAAAGATATCAAACACTAAACTATCCTTTTTTAAAAAAATGCGGGAAAAATGAATGCAACCGATCTGCACACCTCTCTGTATCGGAATCAGCAACGTCGCATCGATCGAGCGGAGCATCCGGCGAATAAAGATCACAAAATCTGCCCAAACAAAAACAATGAAACAAATCAGGCCACCGTAGAACAACCACCACCAAATAAAAACGAAATACCTCACCGATTTCAACGCCATTTGGTTGAGAACAATCGTCGGACTTTGAATACGAACACAGAACCGATCTAACCCATTTGGTAGGTATGATTTATCTTCGACGAAAGCAGCGAATGGATCACAAACAAGCGTGGAGATGGAACAGGAACAAAAAAAGGTGTAGCGACTGTGCCTGTCGCTTGCTTCATGGCTTTTGACGGTAGCAGGAAGGTGGCGACGAAGTCCAAATGGCTACTGTAAATGGGCCTTGTTGTGTTGTTAGGCCCAATCACAATAACAAAGCCCACACATTTTTCATTCTTTATTTAAATAAAAATATGAAAATTATTATGAACGTTTAAGTATTAAAATCAATGCAAAAATTATGACCTTTTTTGTTCTTATTAGATTTCTCTCTCTCTCTCACTCTCTCTCTCTAAAAAAACAAAAATATTTTGTTCAATCATCAAAGTAAACGTAACACGTGTTTCGTGACACTTACTAGTAGCCCCTAGTCTGATAATAATTAGGGATGTAAACAAATTAAATATGCTTGCAATTATTCTATGATTGGCTCTATTCAACTTAAACTCTTGCTCGCTAATTTAAAATTCAAAAAAATATTAAGTTTAAATAGATAGCCGGTTAAATAACGAGATAAAGAATATTTTGTTTGGCTTGACTCGAAGCACGAGTTTAATGTATTTAAATTTGAAAAATACTTGAACCAACTCGGCTCGACTACACCCTTAAAAATAATATCAAATTTATTAAGCTTAAAGCATCGTGAACATATGATCAAAATTTCCTATGCAAACTACTATCACAAAATTACACATTCACAATAGGATTTTCATTCTTCCCCAATCAGATTCGAAATAAAATAATCGAGCGTCAAATAATATATTAGCTAATTGAACTTAGTTCAATGAATATGATTTGTCATCCACTGGCTTGTACGCAATCAACAAAATTAAACATAAATATTTTAAATATGACCTATTGCGTAATATCAACATCCCAAATCAAGTTGGGTTAGCTAGTGTTATTACTTAATGCAAATCTGATATAATTTTTTAATCAAGATAAAGTTGAGCAAAATATTAGTGAACCAAATGGCTTTTCGTGACATTTAAAATTTTTTTATTTACACCCCTTTCTAAAATCATGCAACTTGGTTGACAACGATAACAATATTTAAGAAATACTTACCCAACAACTTACCTTAAATAATTCACGATTAAGAAAAAGTTCTATTATAAACGGCAAAACCAATTTTAAAATTTTATAACTATATCATAAAATCAAGGCAGCCAACAACAAAAAAGAGAGGGGGAGGGGGGGGAAGGAAAACAATAAGAAAAATATAATGAACTAAAAAAGAGAAGGCATAATTTTACCATACACGAATTCAAGAAATATTATTTTGACATATTTTAAATTTAATTTAATAATATAAAAAATGTAATAAACTCAACAATAAACGATATAATTTTGCCCCAAAAATGCGATGGTATCACAATAACCACGCCTTCCATACATCCATGCATATCATGATTTAGCTTCACCTCACCCACAAGACAAATTAACACTTAAATTAACCACTTAATTCAATGTGAGGATTCACGTTTAGCATATATCTAGAACGCGTTTAAACAATGAGAAATAAATAAAATAAAAATAAATAAATAAAAATAAATAAATAAATAAAAATAAATAAATAATAAGAAAAAAAAATGAAGAAGAAGAAGAAGAGAGGACGCCAATTAATGGCGGGTAGGACGAGGGGGAAGAGTGTGGGGGAGATGGGGATGGACGGCGGCCACCTTGACCGCACCTTCCAATAACGACTTTGAATACTCAGGTATATGCATTGCCGCCTGTCTGGTTTGTTTGATTGGATTGGATCCTTCTGCCTCAATCATTCCTCTTCCCCTCCAGCCTTTGAACGAGCCAAAGTTCGACTTCGATCGATCCCGTCTCGTCTTGCCAAGCCGAATCAATCTTTGCTAAATTCGTGCCCGTCTGTGAAAGACTCCATCTTTCTGTTTTATTGATTTGTTTGGTACCCTTTGCCGTGCAGAACAATCTAATCTGTCTGTTGTGACGACTGTGAGATTGATTCTTGTCGTTGGTCGATCCTAAAGTGCCAACTTTTTGTTCCAATTTCAAGGCTAGAGAGAAGGTTGTGTATATTAATTTGTTGGTGGCAAGGAGGAGATGGCCGGGTTGCAGGAGCAGTTGGAGATCAGATTCAGGCTCCATGACGGATCTGACATAGGTCCCCACAGGTTTTCTGCTGCTACAAGTGTTGCCACCGTCAAAGAAAGCATTCTTGCAGAATGGCCTAAAGGTATCTTTGTTTGATTGCAACTTTTGTGGGCTTTTTTCTTTTTTCTTTTTATTTTTGGATCTCTGTTGCTCAAGCAATAAAAATGATCTTGCATATTTGAGTTTTGTTGTGTGAATTGTTCTTACTGCAATATAAAAAAGAGTTCGATGATAAGAAGCTATTGGATTGCTCACCTTGTCTGGCTGTTAAATGCCTCTACTCCTTTTGCCGTGCTTGCTGTTTGATAAATCTGCACGAATTCTTATTCAATTAAAAAAAGCTAGCTTTTTCTTGTTTATTTCTATGGAACGATTGAAATGATAGGTCGAATGACCTGCAACCAACCATTCGGAATTAGTATGTCAGGCTTGCGTTCCATGTAGTGAAAGTCATGGAAGTGAAAGTCAATGATAAAATGTAGATGATAAAAAGTTTTCTCAAGGCTGAAAAACAAAGATGTACGAAAATTTTGATAGCAGCGGTGCTTTGTTTTGTTTAACTTGGCTATGGATCTTCAATATCTTGATTAAGTGCTACCCACCACAATATTTAAGACATCCGTTAAAAAAAATATTCGTGGGCACCATAACACCTGAATTCTTTGTAAAAAAATTTGTTTCGTAAATAATCATCTAGTAGTTATGATGGTCTATTTTTTGATATTTTTGATTGCAAAAGAGAAGGTAAATGGTCCAAGGACAGTGGGCGATGTGAAATTAATTAATGCTGGGAAGATACTTGAAAACAACAGAACGTTGGGAGAATGCAAGAGCCCCTTAGTTGATGTGGCTGGCGGAGTTACAACAATGCATGTGGTTGTACAGCCTTCATTAACAGACAGAGGAAACGGTATGGCTTTTGTTATATCTCTCAGTTTCTTACTTTCACTTGTTCATGTCATCACTACTACTCATTTTTTTCTGACCTGCACATCGAATTTGTACATTATTTCTCATAGGCCCAGTCGAGTTCCTTTTCATTCTATTAGAAAAACTTTGGTTTTGGGATCACCCGAGGGTTCTCTTGATAACATAAAACACACAAGCGAAGAGAACTATGTGAGCTTGGAGGGGAGCTTCAGAAAGAACCAGAATGGTCATTGACACAACATCATCTCTATAACAAGTAGATGAAAATGTTGGCTTTAGGAATAGTATGTTATGTGAGGGGTGGCTTGGCAACAAATTTAGACCCTAAAAAGTAGAAAACGTACTCAGTAGTAGATTCTGTCAAAAGCATACCACGTTTAGCTAGTAAATCTAGGCTCATTTTCTGATAGCTTTTGTTCCGAGTAAACAATCAGCTCATCTTTGATTTAGATGTGCAATTCCGGACATAAGTTTTAGCAGATAGTTGGAGCCGGTTTCTTACAAAATATGTTCTTGAAACAGAAAAGAGGGCAGCTAATAAACAACAGGTGAACAGGTGCGGTTGTAGTATCTTGTAAACTTGGGTCCAGCAACCGAGACAATGGATATATCTGTAAGGTGAGATTTGCTTGAGGATACCCACCAAGGTTTTGGTATAATTTTTTTTTTTAAAATACTAATTACCCCTAAATATCTATGAAGAGCAAGGTGGAATCCAGGAGTAACGCCACAGAACCTGTTCAAGTGGATCGCATTCCGTCGCCCACAAAGATATCGAGCTTCTTCTGTTGTATAATGTGTTGGATTGGTCTTTTGAGATGTCAAACATCAATCTGTTTATAAGTTTTTTTGGTAACTTTTTCATTTTTATGAAGTATTATAGGTGCTGTAGATGCTTATGGTTTCTCCACGGGTTAGCCTATTTTCTTTAAGTAGCGGATACCATAAAGTCAGCCCTCTATCAATACCCTTTCTCTTGTAAACGTTAAGAGCACTTCTTAGAAGGGTGTTACATTTTGCACGGAAGCATCCCCCAAAAGATAATAGTATACTTTACGTAAAATTAGAGCGGTAATGTTTTGATTGGAAATATTGCATTGAAGATCCTCTTCTTAACAGATGTCCGGGCCTGTGACAATTCTGAGGGTTTTATTTTTATTTATTTATTTATTTGTTTTGAGAAAGGGTTTTATTTTTTTAATAAAATATTGTAGAGATATACTCCCCAATGATATTTTTTAAAAATATTATTATCTATTCTCTGTTTCCCTCTTATTGGCCGCCTTGATTCATCGGGTTGTCCCCTGCTTATGTGAGCTTTTTTCCTTTAATATACAATTAGCTGCAGTCTACCACACTCTAAATCGAACCAAAGCGTCATTGCTGTCCTCATCAAAATCTTCACGCATGCAAATGAACTTATTTTATAACATTTTAAACGGTTAAGATGGACAGTTTTAGAAGATAAGAACAAAGTGGATATTTGCGGGAAAAAATATTATCAACTCTTATTAATTAATAGGAAATTCAAAAATCTCGGACAATCAAAATATAATAAAAAAATATTACTATAAATTATTTTTTTATTTAATTAAAATATATCTTTAAAAATTAGTCTATTTTAATATTCAATAAAGATTTATATGTAGAATTAAAATTTATTTTTGTACTTAAGTGTACATGACTACATCTTGTCTCATATTATATAAATATATTCCATATACAGCTTATTATGCCACTTATATTTTGATCTCACGTTACTAAGGTTGGAATTAGATCGAAAAGAGGCTCCCGTCTTACATCCTCAAGGCTAAACTTCGTTAAGACCAAAATCATCTCATACCGTTATTCAAAACGGCACACAATACATTTGAACGGGCTTCAAAAATCAAAATATTATCAATACGAGGTATTTCTCGCACCTTTTACTCTAAAAAAACCAAATCTACTCCAGCTTCCGAATTATTTAGTTAGTCATCCCGAATTGTCTGTTGAAATTTGATGCCAATGATCTGATGCACTCCCCAACAAGGCAATAACCATTGGACTTAACGTGTTGGCTTGCAAACTGCGTTAGTCATGAGTATTGCAATAATTGCAAGCTTTCATTAACACAAATCAGCACAATTCCAAACAACTAAGCTTTTTTAATGGTGAGGGCAATTAGAAAAACACCTCAAATGGTCAATTGTTATAGCCATCTGCTAGTCCGGATAATCGTCCACTTGCGGTTTATTTATAGTCAGGAACCGCAATTTCTTGCGAACACAAGTCTCCTAACATTTTCCATACCATGACTCTGCTAGTTGATTCTAAATTTTCATTCATTCGCTTGACTGCGTCAGATTTGATTGACCGAATCATTTTTTTTATGCAAGGTCGAGGAGACTGAAATGTCACACAACCGCAAAGCAGCCGATGGTGGGCTGGCAAGACAAGATTCACAAGGCTTACATTGTAAATCTAACAGAAAAAACAACAGCAAAACTAGATATCATGGTCGCCGGAAAATGTAGACTGCAAATTGGAATGGAGAAGGATGAATTTTTTCTTCTTTCAAGACCAGAAATTTTCATTTGCACAGTACAAAATAAGCCAAAAGTGAAAACGCTGCAAGGTGTAACTCATACCTCCCACATTATCGCTTGACCCATTGGAAGCTCTTTCTAGCTCTGGCCTTACCGGGCTTTTACCTTTCAACAACTCTAGGATCCCTCGTCAAGAATCCGGCTGCATCATATGCAAACAAACAGCAGCATAAGACAAATGTAGAAATTGAAAATAGACAAAACATTCTTCTTCAAACTCCATATAGCCCTCGTCAAGAAACGAAGCTCCATTCTTAATTTTGGGTGGATAGTTAGGTTTGCTTTTTAACTCGATTAATTTTCGATCTCTTCGATTAAATTTTAAATAATAAAGTGTGCTTAAATCAAAGTAGTTTATCAGAAAAATATGTTAATTTTGATGTAACCCTTTTTTATTTTATAATTTGAACAATACTCAAAGCTTAAAAATGATAACTTGACAACATATAAATGGAGCAAGAACAAATTGAACTAGTCCAAGCAAACTTAACAACATATAAATGGAGCAAGAACAAATTGAGCTATAGTCCAAGCGATGCCCTTAACGTTTTTATTATATTCTACCTAGTCTTTTTTTTCTTTTCAGGAAACACAAATAGAAATAAGACCTGTTGTACTGCAATAGCATTTATCATTAACAAAATATGGTCACCTGCGAAAGGCGGTAATGAATCGATGGGGGCATGGGTAAGCCAACTAGCCAAGTGACGAACGTGAGTTGGCATGCACTATCCTCCTACACCACTGAACTGCTACATAGAAAATTGCTTCAAGGGGAGTGGGCAGTGAACAACTGTAGATATAGTAAGAAATTTTGTCATAATAACCTGCATCCTTCCACACGGCTCAGACCATCGAAAATGCAATTTCTAATGTGTTCTCCAAAAAAGACTATGCAGTTGTAGGCTTAGTTTCCCTCGGTTGAATCAGCCGAACCAGCAATTCACAATTCTAAATCATCCCATTGATAATAAAATATGTATACATGCACTTTAACCCAAGATTCAAGATTTAATACACGTAAAGTGAATTTGTCAAAGTAACAAAAAATATTTAGTTATTAAAAAAAAATTCAAGGTACTCAAGCTGACGAAGAAGCAATTTTATCGCAGTTTGCGCTTGTTTTTTATTTTGAGGGAGGCGGCATCGTGTGCAAATTGTACTCCTCAAGATGATGGAAAACGGAATAGCAACATCAATCTTATGTAAGTCTCGTTCAAGAGAAATAAACGGCTAGTACCATTTAACAAAACCAGGGAAAAAATGGTTTGGGGGGAAACGACCAACAAAAGGTTGCAACACTTCCACATGTCAGATCATCCATGTGAAAGCAGGTAAACTTGCTGCTGATGAAATATGGTGAGAATCAAAATCGTATATGATGCTCAGAAGAACTGCTCATATTGCCTTGAGTCATCAATATGAATACTCAGAAGTACCTTTGCGATTGTCACTAGATGGTTCCTTAAACTAGATGGTTCCTTAAACTGAATCAGTTCCATCACTACCCATGCATAAACTAGAAGGAACAGAGATGCCAACAAATCCAACCATGATAGCCACTGCTCCAAGGTAATCCATTAAATGTGGAGCATGTCCCATTATTGAATCCACAAGAGCGGCTAATGGAACCTGAATTGCCAGACCAGCTGAAGCTACAGTTGTTGTTGTAAGAAAAACAGCTTTTGCCCACAAGTAATCACTTAAGACATTATCCAGCAACCCTGAAAAAAAGTTCAATGTTAGCTTTAACCGCTATGAAGTAACTTGTTACAAAGAAAAGAAGAAAATTTGAAAATTGAGATAATGGCAAGGATTCCAATGAAATTGGGCGAGGCTCAAAGGGCAAACCTTTTCCAACAATAAAACCAAATTGCTTCCAGCCCAGCATATAGAATGGCTCCAGTTCAGTGAAGTTAAGTATAAACGCAATGGGAAAAAAAATTAAGAAGTTGAACAGTCCCAAAAACCCAAGAAACTGCGCCATACTAGCCTGACCTTCTCCTTTTCCTTCATCAGGCAATTTAACTCGAATTAATGTCACGTAAATCCCATAAAATAATGCAGAAACAATAGCCAGTGCATCCCCAAGAAGAGGATTTGACGCAATTGGATCTACTCCAGTCCTCGAATCACCTATGCTAACAGTGACTGTTCCAACCATACAGAGTAGAACACTGGCAAGTTTTATCCAAGTGAAGCTCTCATTCAAGAACACTAAGGCAAAGAAGAATGTGAAAAGACTTGAAGAAGTACTCAAAATTGTGTTTGACTGCAATAAAAGCACAATACTTGTAAGATGTTCTAGCTAAACAGAAGAGAGTAACAAGGTTACACAATAGAATTCAGGTTAGAAAGCCTCACAGTCACAGTAGTGAACTTCAGAGAAAGGTTAAAGCTAAGTTGGGCAAGAAACCAAAAAGGGGAAATCAGTAGGCTGACTTTGGCCGTCCTGCTTCGAGTCCAACGACCCTTTGAATCAACTCCATTGTTTATTTCTCCACCCACCACTGAAAATTGAGGTTCTGCTAACAAATTACCACCAGGATGCAACTTAGGAAGCTCAACTTCTTTCAGAGCATTGTCAGTTCTGGGTGCATTCAGTTCTCTAGATGTACTAGAAGTAGAATCATCTCTAATAATATCAGATGCGGAATCATTTTTATCTAGAAGAACCACTTTGTCTGAATCTCCCAAACAGTGTTCCCCGGGATCATTTGAAGCATTATTATGACCTATCCACACACTCTTCACGGAATCATCCCAGTAACGGGCAATCTCTACAATTGGAATGTAGACTATAAACAAAGAATTACAGATATATGTAATAAGAAATGGAGATACACCAGTATCAACCACAGACTGTACAATGTAGCTGGCGGCAATCCAAATTGCTGCAACAGCAACAATATAGAACAAACCAAGAGCCCATCTCCAACCGCTTCTGACATTCATCATATTACTGATGTGATGACCAAAAATCCTGAAAAACACAAATGAATATCAAATCCACCGAGACATAACCAACACAATCCCCCGATCCTGTAGCCAAAAAATCAAACTTCAGTTTCAAGACATGGGCGACCACGGCAGTGTCAAAACATCATACACCATTAAGAAGGCAATGCTTTCATGAAAAATAACCATGCCGTACTGACGACGATCTGTTCTTAAATGTTAACCTACAAAATTACCTAAACCGTAAAAAATATATCATAGTCAGCTTAAAAAAAAAACTACTAGACGCCAGATAAGAATCACAAACAGATAATATTTTCGACACTTCACAGAACCCTAAACATTCACACAGTGCAAGCAATATAAACAGTGTAAACCTAACCAACCATGCACAAATTAGAAGAGCAGAAATGTAACAATCACCCTTCTACGGATGTACCTAAAAAAATTTCCTTCATGAAAAAAGAAAATGAAAATATGATCAATAACGGTAACAATAATAATGTCGTGCCCCCGTGGGCAAGCACAAAGAGAAATCTAAGGAGTTTCCGACATGGGCCGCATCTGAAAGTTGTGGGTTGGAAACCAAACAATCCGCTAAACAAAAAACTAAAGATTGATTAGACGGTTTTACAGTCTGATTGATTGTAGAGAGAAAAGAGAGGAAAAACCTGATTGATCGGAGATTGGGATCATCGAAGGGCCTCCCAACAGAGAAGAGTGCCGTGGAGATTTTGGCCATTGAGGGCTTCTTTTGAGAATAATGCCCGATGGCGGGAGGCGGGCCCACGATGGGGCGAAGTGACAGTTGTGCCCTTCGAGTGTTGGAGAGAGGAGCCCACAAGGACGACAGCGTCGGTGCTCCCCCCGCGTCTTCTCCCGATCACCGGCCATAAAGCCTTCCTCTCCCCGCCGGCATGTCCGCCGGAATCCGCCGCCGCTGCTGAGATCGACCCATTTCCTCGTCCCCCTTCTCCGACCGCAGTCGGGCAATGGCGCCGCCGCTACCCACTCTCCTCGTCCTGCTCTCCTGCTGCCTCGCCTTGCTCCTCCCCGCTGCCCACTCCAAGACTCTCAAGCGGGACGGTGCGCACCCCTTTCCTCCAGCTCTCATCTCTCTTTTTGCTGCTTGATTTTTCACTTGTGTGGGATACACTTGCCCTGCGTTTTGAGTGGATTGGATTTCTGCTCGTTTGATAGCATTGCTTGTAAGGCAAAGTTGGTTACTTTGGATTATGGTTTTGTTGGGCCGGTATTGGCTCGTCACGATTTAGATCGCGCAGGCGGCCAGTGGAATATTTGTCGCGTTTCTTTTTTATAGGAATGATATCGTATGATTGATGTTATTTGAGTGCTTTTAATTTTAGTCCTCATCAATTGATTGTGGAATTTTTAATTAGTTGCGGGAAAAATGTGGAATTTTTTGTTTCCTGTTGATGGCTAGTATATTTGATCAAGCTAATTTAGTTGCGTTTTGGTTGCTTTTTACGGTAAATATTATGATTTATGGATTGCACTCTGATCAAATGTTATTTTAAATTTTGCTTGAAACGAATTTGATTTATGGATCTGGATTTAGTGATGTGGTTTATGCCGGTTAGTTATGTTTGCAATTACGTGTCTGTCTTCTTTACAACTTTCGTGATCTCTGGCTTTGCTTTTATCTGTAGTGAAGGCGCTTAATGAAATTAAGGCGTCTCTCGGCTGGAGAGTAGTTTATGCTTGGGTTGGGGATGATCCTTGTGGAGATGGTGACCTGCCTCCATGGTCGGGTGTTACATGCTCAACTCAAGGGGATTATAGGGTTGTCACTGAATTGTAAGAAATTCACGTATTTGTTTCTTGATTTACCTCACCACATTCAGTTTTGTACTCCAATATCCATCTTAGTTCCAACTTTATGTATATTTTTGTTCTTCTAAATTGAGGTTGTTGGCATGCCCATATAGTAATAGTGTTTACTCATTTGACTTTATGAGAACTATTAATGTTAAAGTACTTGTTCTTTTTACTTAGCTTTCATCTCTCCCCATGCAACCCTCTTCATCCTTTCTGAGTGATTTTATTGACTAGTTTGGAAATTATTTTTTACTTTTAGTGTCAATTTGATTTTCAAAGTCTCCACATTTTTGTTTGTTGTTTACAGGGAGGTGTATGCCGTGTCCATTGTTGGTCCCTTCCCTACTGCTGTAACCAACCTGCTGGACCTGACAAGGCTGTAAGAAATAGGCACCAAGCTTATCTGGGCACTTGATACATTTTTGTTGTTGAAAGTTGAAACTTAATTTTTAGTCGTCTAGTAGGCTTCATGAAAACAATGCCCTGTTGAATAATATGTGAAATGTCACTTCACACCATATTACCTGTATTGGTTTTCTTTAAAAGTCATTATTACAAACATGTTACATGTAAATTACGGTCTGACATAGCATAGTAGTAAGTGCTTAGTTTGCTAATCACGTGGTTTATGTGATGTTTTATGTGTGTAAATACCAGTGATCTTCATAATAACAAGTTGACGGGACCAATTCCTCCTCAAATTGGCAGGCTTAAACGTCTCAGAATACTGTAAGCTTCATTATGCAGTTATAAATGCTGGTCTTCTTCCTCCCGTTTCCCATTATGTAATTTGAAAATTATCAAAATTCCTGGTTATTGCTTCAATTTTTGCCGGACAGTTAATGAGATTAACATTGTGAATATTTACGCTATCCTTTAAGTATTTTATAGTTGTTGTTTTTCGTGTTTTTTGGATATTATAAAATATTATCTATGACTTTGTTTTCACAAATAGTTTCTTTCTTGCTTTTTATATATTTAGATATTTCAAACTTTCCCTTACAACAATTATTTGGGATTGAGTGGTAATGATAATGATGATGAGTCATAGTCCAAACTTATATCTAGTTCCTTCACGTGTGTTTGTTTTCTTAAATTTGTTTTATCATGGCAGAAATTTAAGGTGGAACAAGTTGCAAGATGTCATCCCTCCTGAAATTGGTGAATTGAAGAAACTGACACACTTGTGAGTAGCTGAGGCTAATCAGAAGATAGGTTTTGAGGCCTTATGGTTTTACTTGATCTGCAGTATTCACTTGTTAATGTGTTTTTGGACTCTTTTGGCAGATACCTGAGCTTCAATAACTTTAAAGGAGAAATCCCTAAGGAGCTTGCCAATCTTCCTGAGCTTCGTTACTTGTATCTTCATGAGAACCGGTTATCTGGGCGAATACCAGCCGAATTGGGAAATCTCCCTGATTTGAGACATTTGTATTTCTTTTGAACTACTACAGTCTGGATTTCTATTATTTTGAAGTCTTTCATTGCATGCTGAGCCTGTTAAGATGTGATTACTAATATTAATCACTTATTGATCTCAGGGATGTTGGTAACAATCATATAGTTGGCACCATACGAGAGCTAATACGTTATGAGGGCAGTTTTCCTTCTTTGCGTAACCTGTAAGTTGTCAAAATTGTTAAAATTGTTTGATACTGTGGTTGCTAGTGCTGCTTAGGATACGAAATAAATTTTGTTTTGTTTGCTGCCTCCTACATCATGCTTCAAATGAGTATTTGTTTCCAATTTGTCTTTTCCTGGCTTGCTATGCAGGTACTTAAATAATAACTTCTTTACTGGAGGTGTGCCAGCACAACTTGCAAATTTGACAAATTTGGAAATTTTGTACGTATTTGAACGAAAGCATTATTTGTTAAAAGAAAGTAGATTATTTGTTTGCTTGTTTTAAGCTTGATCTCCATTATGATGACCTTCTAAATTGCGTTTTGAAGCTTTCTCTCAATCATTTTAATTTTTCAAATTGGATTTTGAATTTTACTTTTTGTTGGTGTTAGGTATTTATCTTCCAATAAAATGTCTGGGACAATTCCTTCTGCTGTGGCTCATATCCCTAGATTGACATATCTGTAAGTGATTTTCTCCAAAGCAAACAAATTTGGACAACTTTTCTCTATGCTGGGCAAGATTTTTCCTTCCATGTCAGGTATCTTGACCACAACATGTTTTCTGGGAGAATACCGGATGCCTTCTACAAACACCCATTTTTAAAAGAAATGTACGTTTAAATCCAGTGATGTTTGATCAGATAGTGTATCAAGTTTATGTCTGAATTGCTACGTCCTGTTGCAGGTACATTGAAGGAAACCAGTTCAAGCCAGGTGTTAACTCGAAGGGTTCTCACAAGGTGCTTGAGGTTGCAGATACAGATTTCCTTGTCTAGTACTTACTGTTAGTGTTCTTTATTTCCGCAGGCTAGGGTTCATTTTTGTGTTGAATCTATAGCTTTTTCCCGTCTTTTGGAAAACTACAATGATTTCTGAGTTACGCAGCACAGTATACGATATTCTGAAGATATTTTTATTGTTTTGTATTGTATACTATTAATATTGATACAATAGAGATTATGTTTAAGTCAATCACCCAATGTTGTTCTTGAGCTCTTGATGCATACAAGAACCTCTGTGACTAACGCGACAAATAATGCCAGTGTCAAGAGAAAAACAATAGGTCGGCCCCTCGTGTGTAGATGAGATCAATGGCGTGTGCTACTGTCTGATGATTAAAAGAAAAACAGCAAAATCGACATCTAAAAACCATGGAATCCATTGGTTACATAGCAGTCAGTTTTACATAAAACCGTGTCGAAGGCACCCATACACTTGTTAAAGGAACTGCTTTTCCCATTATGTGTGATTTCAGGACAACAATGAAATAACGCCATGTCCTGAAATCACGCCAGAAGTTGGAAAACATAGAGAAGAAATGGCAAAACTTGAAGAACATCACTCAGAAATCACATAATCATAGCTTTGAACATGATTCCAAGGCTTAAGAATGATACGTATTAATCAAATAAATAATTGCTGTACAGCAAGGAGATGCAACAGGACTACAACTGAATGTGATCTCGAACTCTTGGAAAGGAGACGCTAGCGTGAGTGCCACCAGATTGTCGGTCGGTTTAACTCATAGACGGACTGATTTTCCTCCGATATGCGCCATTCATCCAGATCTACTGCATGCTTCAGTACGGTAAAAGTACGGCATTTGCAATCCTGATTCCCCTCGGAAACGTCAAGTGACTCCGAGTTTAATTGGCTCTGTCCATGGCAATGTCAATTTATACATTAAGATATCATCACTAGCATAAATGAGGCTCTATAACAAATGCACAAAAAACTCCCAGAAGATTCAATCAATTAACGAAATAACATGAAGTAATTAAAATCAAATTCTCCAATCGCCAAAAAAATTATAGAATGCAAGAGCCACTATTAAGTGACTGAATTCAGTCGTCTTACAAAAATGAAAAAGTGTAAACTTTCCAAAATACCAAGACATTTCTCCAACAAAAAAATTATTGTATCATTTCTAGATCAACTAACTTAAACTCATATATAGATTATAATGTCCGGCTCTCATAGCTTTGACCTCTTCACACAATTGTAATTTAGGCTTCATTTGGTTAATTTGCTCATTAGAAAGCACTTCAGTGAGCCACATAAGATAATGATTATTTTGTGTTTTCTTACATATAATCATATTTAATTTGTATACAAAATAATTAACTTAATAACACTTTTTATACAAATATATATTAAATATAGCGACCTTCGGGAAGGTTGACTAATTAAAAATTTTCATGTCATTTACATTAATTTCATGCCAACCAACCAAAATAGACCCTTACGAAGTTTGGGAAGAAAAATATTCCCCCACCACTTAATATGGTAATTATAACAACAACAAAAAAAAGGTGTGCATTATCCATACAAGTGAGCACAAGATGAACATTTTCATTAAGAAATGAGGTCGTATTAACATTGACAAGTGTTTGTACGAAGAAAAACTGAGCTCAAGCATCCTCACCTGAATAGGGCCTGATTCAAATAACTTTCGCACTTTAGATAATTGACTATTGACCAAAGAAAACCTTCTGCGCTCTTTTCTTACCTGTGTTTTATTTTATAAGCTACAAATATTCAGTCATCAACATAAACTGTATATCTCATAAACTAATTGTGCTTATGATGATTTTTTCGACAACCTGAGCTTCCAATTCTTCAATTCTATGCAAAGATGCTTGCTCAATGCAAGCACGCCTCTGGCATTCTTGTTCAAGCATGTCTGTGATTTGGTACCTTACTCAGCCACCTCTTGCGTGAGGACCTCAGCTTCTTCCTTGGCAACAAACATAAAACCACCAATTTTGATGACATTAATAAAAAGCTGCCGTAACCAGAGCTGGCTTAAAGGCCACAAGCACACTACCAATTATTTACCTAAGAAAATTGCATCCCACGATTATACCTTTAATTGAGTAACAAGAAGTTCGGATTCAATTATTTGACGAGACATCTTTTCCATCTGTCCCTTTACGCTTCCACCAGAGGCCATTACTGCCGCTAGTTTGACAAGGGTTGGGCCCAATTCATTCTCACAAGGGCTTCAGGGATAGCAAAAGAAACATATGGGATCTGATCGTCAATCAATGACAACGTTCAGCTAAAACAATTGAATCTTTACAAATAAAAAAGAAGAAAAAATGAACATAGTAAATGCAATATTGTTGAAAAGCATCACAATTTAAGAGGACCACTCTATTAGCAAAGCACTTCTTCGAAAGACATCAAATGACAGAACATAGATTATGAGGATAGACAACATTTATCAACACATAAAGCTACCTTACAACAGTTAATGCAAAAATTCTCATCTTATTTGGGGTGGTCAATCACACAAATGATGCTACATTGCGAACACGATTGTCGAAACAACCAATGGTGCCACAAAGTCAACTAATAGCAGATAATATGCTAATTGTATATGTTCATGGTATCATCACATCAGGCAGTCATTTGAAGGGTACTGAGAAGGTCAAGCATCGTCTGCACCAGCATTTCCATAAGGAAGGCCTCGGCACACACAATGGAAGCTAATTAACAATAGTCACCAACATATTGTGCAAATAATCTAACAAACTAGAACATCGTTATATTGTGCAAAGAAATCTAACAAACTAGGAATATTATATACACGCTCAAGCTTATCTGAAACTTACTATGTTTAATCCATCCCATTCCCATAGGTATTGGATTCTGGCTTTTTCCAAAGAAACCGTCTAAAGATCTCTTCATTGCTAGAATCAATGTCCCCCACCACATCAGACTTCCCACTGGATGTATCGACGCCGTACAAGATCAAATCTTGCAATTTCCTGAAACTCGTCTCAAACTTCTCTAGCTTATCCAACGCATTGCGATTCTCCCAAAATCCAATCCTCTCCTGTGATTCTGCTAATCCCTCTCAAGTTCTTGAAGCCAAGATTCCATCTCGTTCCTTTCCAAAATGGCCTTGTCCCTGGAAGCTTCAGCATCACAACCCCAGTTCCCCATGGCAACAAGATCGAGCTTCACAGCCTCTACTTCACCCTGGGATTCTAACGACAAAGCTGCCTCCAACTCAATCTCCCGCCTGTCCAGCAATTCGACAAGGAACAAACGCTCCGATTCAGACTTGTTGAGTTCGCCCCTCAACAAAACCAGCTCCTCATTGAGCTTGTGAGCTTCTGAGAGCTTTAGCTGAAGGCCGTGGACATGCTCCGCCATGAAATTCGCCTCCACACGCCTCAAGTTCAATCGATCCCGTAACATTTCTTATATATGAATATCAATGTCGGAAACGAAAAAGAAGGCATTTTTTTCAACGAAACTAGCGTAGCAAAGCAAAGATTCTCACGAATTTCATCTGAGCTTCTTCTCAGATCGGTCTGCAGGGCTTGGATTAAATTATCATCCTCTTTTTAGAGATCATTGAGCACCAAATTCAAGTTTCTGCATGGCTTGGGCTGCTCTAGAAATGACGATTGATTCTAAGTTTGATCGGCGGGCCCGCCTTGCGAATTTGCGTTACCCGATTAAGTTCGATTTGTCTTCTTCCTAAACTTCAAAATGGCTAATCATGTTTCCTTGTTGATAATTCTGCTAATGATGTTTTGTTGGAAAATTGTTGATAATTCTAATAATTTAGGATTAGTTATTTCTATATGTAAATAATAAATGTCTAAACTTTAATTTTTTATAACTACAGTCAAATCATTGTCAATTTTAAGACAAGAAAACATCGTTACCTTAATCCAAGCGTAGGTTATTATTAAATAAATCAACTTCAGCATATATTCGTTTAATTAATTTCAGTTCAAAACTTTATATTTTATATAAAAAATAAAAATTTAAAATAATTATGTATAAGAGACACTAATTTTTATGTATTATTTACGGAAGGGACGAATTATAAATAGTACGTAGAGGAACTTGGTTCATTTAATAGAACACGGTGGGTTGGGTTGTGGTTAAGAATAGTTTAATACATAAAAATGGGTTAGTGAAGATCTGGATTTTCTCCCAACAGATCCCGTATAAGATGAACGCTGTGGACTTTTCACCACCCACTATCGCCATCGTCACCGTTGCTGTTGCCATCGTCGTCGCTGCCACTGATTAGACGTCACTGCAATCGCTCAATCCTCTCTGGGTGATTATGTTCCCCCTCCCTTCCCTCTCTCCAGCCAACATCTCTTTCATCTTCATCTTTCTACGAGGAGTGGTCTTCAAACTTCTAACCCCTTCTCCCACTCTCACGTTGTCACAGTGTCATCAAACTCCCACCCCATCCCCTTTCCTCCTCCCTCTCCCCTTTCATGCAAGTCGCTGCCCACATCCAACCAAGATGATAAAGCACTCATCTATATCTTGATTTTTTATAATTAATTAAAATTGGCTTTATTTATTATTTGTTGATTTTGTTAGTAATTAATTAAATAAAGTGGAAAAATATATATTTTGTTGTCTGCTCGATCTTGCTAGTGGGGAGCAATACGTCAAAAATTCCAAGAGCTTAGTCATGCATTTATGTTCAAACTCAAAGGATATAATTGTCGGGTTTATCTCTATATTGATCGTAGAGATTGTTGGATGACTTGTATATAGTTTAATTGAAAGTTCTTATTCTTTAAATTAGTTTTTAGATTAAGAGAGGCATTTATTGCGAGTTCTTTGATAGTTTAAAGTCTTTTAGGGTCCGAAAGGTTCAATATTAATTTTGGAGCTTAGGTATGGACCCGAAGAGCCAACAAATGACATCAGAACTTAATTAAGGGCCCAACAAGTGGTATAAAAGAGTTTGTCAAGTGAGTGCTGTCTAATTTAAGGAAGTAGATGGTTATGGATGGTTATGGTTTCGGACTATGCCCGATGTGTGAAGGGAAGTTGGGTTTATCTTACATCGGTTGTAGTAGGTTATTGGTGACTTGTATACATGCTCATGTGAAAGCCTTTGAGCTAATTTTTAGATTGCAAGAGGCACGTGACACCTATTGTGAATTTTTTTTGGTAGTTTAAAATCCTTTAGGACCCGAAGGGTTTAACATTAGTTTTGAAACTTGGGTACGGGCCCGAAGGGCCCACCGATAATATGTGCGATGAACGCTACCATTCTTACCTGTACCACCGCTATTCTCTTCGTTGCTTAAAAGCATCATTAACGAGTGTTTTTATATCAATGACTTTTATTTCTTTATTTATTTTTTATATTTTTTAACCTATTATTTGTAAACTAGAAAACATGAGATTATATTTTAGTATAAGTTTATATTTTGTAAAGATCGATATGATACGAATGAAAAAAGAATATGATATTTTTTTAAGATATTGTCTTCTTGGAAAACTCTTTTCACGTAATGTTTTTTATTGATATATAGTCCCATAATATTTTACAAATGACAGGAACATTCAATAGTTACCCAAATGCAATTAGTTGTCTCCAATGATATTTGATAAATATTTTAATTGTAATCAATGACACCTTTCAATAAAAAAAATAATATATTTTTTTAAAAACTACAATATATGAATATCAAAATAATCATGCCATTCACAGTTATACAACTTCAATGTTCATGCTTGTGTGTCGGATCAAAGACTGCGGCATACCACAAAACCATTCGAGTTCGATTGGGAGTGGAGTGTGATGCAGAAGGAGACTTGTTGGCGGTCACTTAATTTGTAGGGTAGGAGAGAAGAAAGAAGGAGGGGTAGCATGTGGACCAGAATCTTCAAAGAAAAGTTTATACTGCATAAAAGCCTCAAGAGCCACCAGATCATAGAGGAAAAATAAGAAGGGTGGAAAAGGACGCTTCGGATAAATCAAAGAGACTAGTTGTCCTTTTGGATGGCTGTGACAACAAACCAATACCTTCCTTCATAATACCACATGCTTCGATCAACTTTACCCATAAAAGCCCTTTAACTCAGCTAGGTGGGGAATTTGAGTGCGATACTAGATCAACAGTTCTTTTTTATTTTAATTTTTATCATGACATGAGCTTTTAGTTGGTGCCCTCTCATTGTGGCCCAACTGCCGAGGATCTCACCTCTCCTGTTGACAACTGTAAGACATTCAATCGAGTGTTGCTGTGCATGCTTTATTGTGATTAGACCAGCTAACTAGGTCGGTGACGTTCAATTGAGTGATGCTGTGCATGCTTTATGTGATTGGGACAGCTAACTTGGTCGGTCTGACCTTGAACGTTTACACCACAAATTTGGATTAAGATCAGGTAAGAAATAGAGAAATCATAGTATCGAACCAAACTAATTTGAAGATTGAAAAGTTGTAAAGACTTCATGATGAAAAGAAGCAACTCCAGCCATTTGTAGCATCGGATTCCATCATATACATACATCAATGTACCGGTGAGCTTCACAATTGGAAGTCAATAATATAAAACATTCAGCATCGTACCTGTGACAAAAGCCCGAAACAGTACTATCAATGAAATAAGAATCACTTGGACTATCTGCTCTCTTCATTCAATCCTCAATTACAATTCTTGGCAATGTTTAGTTGGAAATCAAACCCACAAGTGGCCCATGCTCATTGTTGCTTCCAATCCACCAAGACTTGAATCCATCTTCATCAATCGGAGCAGGAAGATTGAGATCCAGCAAATCATGAATTGGTGAAGCTTGATCTGTTGTAGCATCCAAATCTGTACTTAGATGTGATCTCTTATGGTCACCCAATGCTTGGTCAGATGCACTTACATTGAAACAGATAGGGCATTCAGAGCTCTTGTTGATGCTCCTCGTATCCAAATCACAACACTCGCCAGCAACTACTGCTTCATCAATTGGGCTCTCAAGTTTGCAGCTCTTGACTTCCTCTTCAATCATCACAGTGCTCGATACTACCTTGTTGGTGCTGTTCTCCAAACTTTCCTTGAGCTTCTTGGGACTGGCTATGTGCCCACCAAGAGCTTGGTGGGAATGGAAGGCCTTGTTACATGTTGCACACTCGTATTTGTTCCTCTTGTTCACAACGCCTCCATCAGCAACATCTCTAACTCTCTTACCTGCACCATCAATCTTCTTGCTGCAAGATAATGTTTCCGAGTTCAACTCTGATGATTTTTTGCTGGCTTCTTCTGGGGAAGATTCACACCCCATTATTCTTTTACCAAACTCGGTACCCATGACCTCAACATGTGAACAATCAATAGAGCTCTTGTTGCACAAAATTCCGGAACACCCATCTCGAGAACCATCCAATTCAAACCCCTTCCCCACACTAGATTTGTCATCCCAAGAATCTATTCCAGGCCAGAAGCCAGCATCCATGGAGAGGATCATCAAGCTGATAGCACCATCTTCCTGCTCCTGCTCAACTTCTGAGGCAGAGGAGGACACGGAGTACTGACCTTGTCTAGTCGGCCTTGGCCTGACGCCGGGGAATCGTACAGCCGCCATGTCTTCTTGGGGTTCACCCTCAAGCTATAGCTCTCGCCAATATTGATGGAACAGGAAGTCTTCTTCCTCTTCTTCCTCCCCATGATCTTCTCCCCTGCTCCAGAGCCAAAGGAGCTCAAATGGGATCTCATGTGGCCACCGAGTGACCTGCCACTAGGGAAGCTCTTGTTGCAGAACCTGCAACAATGTTTCTGCTTCATCGATTCAGCACCAAAGAGGCAAACCCAACAGAAAACCAGCAAACCAAGATTGACCCAGATCAGAAAAACCCCATCTGATTATGGATTGTCCAGGAAAATGGGAGCAACCATTTGTCTGCACTAGATGCCAGATCCAAGCTTGGTAGAGAAAATAAACAAAACCTCCTCAAAATAAAGTGGATTAGATTAAAGCTTTTCCTAGTTAGAGGTGAGAATGATCGATTAAGATAGAACGATGGGGTAGCATGATAAGCAGTGGAAGATGGGAGACAAGGTATTCTTGACAGGGAGGAAAGTACCACTTCCTTTCTTTGCTCCCACCAATTAAAGGTTACTTTTGGAGGGAGGAGAAATCCATGCATGGAACCAAAAACATGTAGAATGGGCAATAGTATATAGAAAAAGGTAAATCAGAGAAGAGATTCATACCTTTATAGTAGAAGACAGATCAGTAATTCAGGTTTCACTGAGCAACTAAACAGATCTGGAATTCCATCACAACGCAGACAGTCTTAAAACACAAATTAATTTCCAAACTCGGTACTCATGAATCACATGAAAACTTGAAAATTCGCAGACGTGGATTGCTTAGATGAATAGTGAAAGCATCTATTTATAAACTAATTATATATATAAATAATAATTCTATGCTTAATAAAATAATCTATACTTAATAGAGTTAATAAAAATTATTTAAAATAAAATTTATCTTAAAAAAAGAATTTGATTGAGGCTTTCTTAATTGTAGCAAAAAATAAACTGCCAACAATATTTAAAAGAAAAGTAGACAAAAGAGCACACAATACTCAAGCGCTCTTACTCCTCCCTCGCTATGCGGCCGTAATTGTGACGTTACCGTTTACCGCTTAAATAACGCATACCTGCACATAAATTCTGAATCAAAATTTTTTTTGAAAATAATTTTGCAGAAGATAAAAATAAATAAACATTAGATATTGAACGGTAAAACGTACATATGGGTATATAATATCACATACTGTCAATTGCACTTTCAACGGGTGTTGTGTTCTCGTCTCTCAAGTTAACGTTGTTGTCGCTTAAACTTGTTTGTTAATTAATAAGTTGATAACGCCCAACTGCTCCATTTTATTGCAATTAAAATTCGTGATTAATGGTCGTAAATGTGGGAGTTTGCATAACGTAAAACGGAGCTGCCAAATTGTTTAGCATAATAATATGAGGCCTAGGGAGCCGTTTTTTTCATGTATTATTTATTAACCATCCTCCAAGTAAACCTCACAAGATTCAGGGAAATAACAATGTGTAAGGAACACATTTATCTCTCCCATTCCATGCCTGAAATACAATAAATCAACCCCCCCTCTAATGATACTGGAAAAGTTACAATTACTTGGACAACCCCCCATTACACGTTTAGCTTGTATATAAGTGAAATTGAAGCTCACTTTTCGAAGTGATGTACAAGATAAATACAGCCTTAGATAATAAACCTCCTATACCATTCCAAGAGCATGATGACTTTCAGTCTTATGGCGAGGCTGTAATATTCGGTGAAAAAAACCCAATTAGAATCTTGCGCCGCTAAAACCTTGTTCTAATTCTTTCACATCCGAGCTTCTTCCTCCAAATACCTCTTCAATCACATGACAAGTAGGCAGAAAATCAACTTCCTTAGTTGGACCAGAGAAATATCCCGCATCCCATCCATTAGAATCGCAGGCCTCCATGGCAAATCCATTAGATAATGCAGCACCTAATCTACTATTGCAACATCCATCTTGCCTTGTATTTTTCTGATGAACCTCAATGCAAGGATCCTGTCCAGCGTCCATAGCTGACTGACCAAACGAGTGGGTAACATTAAGCTGCGACTCGTAAGAAGTACACGACTCATCCTGTACATCTTGGTCCTCAGATACATGGACATCTACATTGTTAAATTCCAAATGAACATTCGGAGATCGAATTTGTCCACCCTGAGAAACAGACTTGCCAAAGTGAACGAACTCTTGACCATTGTCTCCATCTTCATTACCTTCTTCAATATATTCAGAACTATCACCTTCAATACCATATTCGTCCTCATAACGAGTGAGATCACTGTATAAGAAGGCTGCTTGACTGACAGGAGACTCAACAGCAGAATCTTCATCATCTCCTATTGATCCACACTCATCACCATCTTCACTTCCTTGCCACTCATCATTGTCACTGTCGACATGAAGAGGATATAACCTATTCTGGTCTGCCCTCTTCCGAAGCATAAAAACATTGAAATAATAACTCACAAGATCTTTGGTAATTTTAGAAGGAAATACGTCCAAAAGATGATCCCAAAAATTCCTGCCCATTGAAACTGGGTTGGAATAAACAGCCTCATGGAACAATTGTTCTTCCTCTTCGCTCCATTTGCTTGATACTACTTCGCCCATGTCACCAAAGCCTAACTGCAAAAACTTATCTTGACCAACTTCGGCCCTTATCTTTTCTTTGGCTTCCATCACATGTTGTCTTACACATCCAATCGACCATTCATCAGGGCAGCCACAATCAACTTTGCCTTTGCCAATTTCATCATATATTGGTGAAGGCAGATTAAAGCTTGGTAATGAAATGACACAAGTACCCATTATTCTCTCTTCATCCTCGGTAGTAGAACCACTAAAACACATTTGTCGATCCCACACTGGAATGTCTGCCTGATGATCAGGTCCTATCAATACTGGTTTTCGGGAGGGAACTCAAAAGAGGAATATAAATCCTCTTCTTGAATTTTCTTTCCCACGTGGTCGTGTTCAGGATTTGCATCTGAGCAAGGCAAACAAAGTGCTGATTCCAATAATGCCCTTTTCTCATTTGTAGTGCTTGAGACCACTGAAGTGCTCCCCGTCAACTCAAAGTTATGACCCACTTGGGCACCCTCACAATCAAATTTGTGCACTACTTCTTCACCTTTAAGCAGAAATCAAAAAATCATTAGAAGTATTTCAGCATTTTGGTAAACATAAAATCATCAATTTTACTCTTCAGGAGATATTACCTGAACAATGGACCTTCCCTCCAAAATCATGGCAAGGGAATATGGTCGCAAATGAAGAGTAGTGACCACCATATTCCATCTGACGCAAGTGCTTGCAGGACAATTGACAAGCTGGCTCATCATCACTAAATGAGCGTTTGTTCTGCTTACACACCATGTTTTCCTTGCCTAAAAGACAAGCAACCTATTTATTTTTACTTTCACTATTACAAGAAATGATAGGGTAAATGAACGCTAAAAAAACTTTTTTCCACCACAAAAACTTCAAAAAATATAAAAGAAAAAGAAAAGGCTCGAGAAACTTGAATAGTTGAAGCCTCACAAAAAGCTCAGCCTCAAACATCTCACACACACGCAACACTATGAGCCCCACACAAACCCATATGAACAAATTACACAGAAAAGCTGCCGCCTAATAAAAGTTGTATGGATTCGTAAAAAACATCCATCGTCACTCCACAAGACATATACTGATCTCATTCAGCCAAACATGATGCAGAAAGTGGTTGCCAAAGCAATGTACCTACTCACAAGCATTGGTAACCAGCAACAATGATGAAATGTTGCAATGTAGGTACTCAAAACACAAGCATTCAACGGAGCATGAATAAATTTTAATAGTTTAGAAGTAAACCCAGGGAACAAACATCCCATGAGATAAAGCACGTAAATAAACAATATCCCAATGTAACAACTATGAGATAAAGAAATTGACTGCCTTAATAATGAAGGTTTTACCTTAGATACAATAATTGCCCAAGTCCAACTGTAAATGCTGATAAATGAAGCCCTACAGAATAAAAAAAAATAAGGGAGGGGAAAGCTAGAGGCCGCGGCTGTTTACCAACAATTGCCCTGTTTCGGACAAATTGCAAGCAGATGACAACAAAGCAAGGCAGAAATCGAAGAACCCCCAAACCAATTAGACGAGTACAAGAGCATACACAAAAGGGAAAACGGAAACCCTAACCCTAAAATCGAAAGCCCAGCAATCCCAAAATTCAACAAGATTAGGACCCGAATACCCCCAAAAAGCGGACAAAGCAACAATCTTTATGGCACAACAGACTGGAGCGAAAGGCCAAATCAACGACGCCCTAAAATCCAACGAAGAGAACACAGATCGAAAGGGGAAAACCACAAATCCACAACCACGAATTAGGGAAAATACCAAAAAACAAAGGTATAGAGACGTGGCCTTTACGGAGGATCGGTATCCCAGACAAGGATCGAAAGGGGAAAGTCCTTCCCTTCTAAGAAACCCTAACCCTAAATCAGTTAATCCGGCACCAGACGACGCGAAACTGGGATCAATCGGAGAGGCGGAGAAAGGGGATCAGAGAGGGATAGGAATCGAATGATTAAGGGAGCGGATCGAGATCGAATTGGCGGGGAAAATATGGGAGGCGCAGATCGAAATTGAGGGATTTCGAGGGAGACGGTGGATGATATAGAGGGATCGAAGGTGAGCCTAAAAAGAGTTTGTTCGATTAGGGTTCGTCGGTTGGACGACGTCCACGTGAAATTTGAAACCGAACATAGCGTGTATAATTGGAGCCCGAAGTTACCCTTGGGCATGAAGTTGGAATGGACTGTGGTTTTTTTACATAATTGAGTTAGTTAAACCAAAGGAGAAAGTATTGCTGTAATTGAGCACAGCCATCTTGGCTGTGCTCAATTTTTTTCAGCCGTTGGATTGAATCCAACGGCTGAAAAACCCACCTTGTTAAGCAGTAATTCCGCTCCCGCTCCCGCTCCCGACATTGCCGCGCCGATCGACGCCAACACCGCTGTTTTTGTCGGCGCCGCCTTGGGTCACCCGGGGCAGTGGACGGAGGTTGGCGACGACAAGGGAGCGGCGGTGATGTCGGCGGTTGGACGGAGGCCGGCAACTCTCCAAGAAACAGAGCAGTGAGGGGCGGATCCGCCCCGGCCATGCCCACTCCCGCTCCACCTCTTCAGCGACGTCGCACGCCTTTTTCATCGGGGCGGATCCGGAAGCAGTCGCTGACGGCTGCAGCCTGGGGCGTGGCGTCGCCGGGGGCGGGGACATTCAGGTTGCGGGGGTGGTGGTGATGGCGAGGAGGGCGATGGCAAGGAGGTCGGTAGTGAGCGGCGATCCGAAGGAGGTGCAGAGGTTGGGCAACGAGTAGTACAAAAGGTGGTGCTTTGCGGAGGCGACGGCGGCGGCGAGGTCGCCGGCGGTCGTGGGTGGAGCGGCAAAAACAGAGGAGAAACAGGGGAGGTCGGGGAGCTCAATGGCAATTTCGTAATTAAAACTTGACTCGCTCCCGACTTGAGTTAATATTATAAAATATATCCCGAAAAATACAAAAAAATATAGTAAAATACGATAAAATAAAATAATCAAGTTCTAATAGATTATTTTATTTTATAGTATTTTAATCTATTTTTTTCATATTTTTTGAGATATATTTCGTAATATTGATCGAGTTGAGTCAGGCTTTTATTTTAAAACTACTCCTCTTGAAAAATATGAAAAAATAGGGTAAAATACCATGAAATAAAATAATCCATTATAATTTGATTATTTTATTTTTTGGTATTTTCCTGAATTCTTTTTACATTTTTAGGGAATTATTTCGTAATATTGACTCTAGTCTAGACCAAGTCAAGTTTTTATTACAAAACTACCCCTGCCCATTTCCTTCCCAACTTATGTCAATATCACGAAATAAATCTAGAAAAAAATGAAAAAATAGATAAAAATATCATAAGATAAAATAATCAATTAGAACTCAATTATTTTATTTTATGGTATTTTATTATATTTTATGGTTACATTTCGAGTCAACATCTTTTATTACGAAATTACCCCTGCCAATTTCCTCCTCCCTCCTTTATTTTGCCGGCGACTCTGTTTTTCCACCCTTTGCCGTGCCACCCAACTAGTGCTGTCACTGAGTCGGGACTTGAATCTGTAGCGGGTTAATTTTTTATAATAAAAATTTGACTCGGTCCCGACTCGAGTTAATATTACAAAATAAATGCCGAAAATATAAAAAATACAGGAAAATATTATAAAATAAAATAATCTAATTATAATGGATTATTTTATTTTATAGTATGTTACCCTATTTTGTTCATATTTTAAAATAAAATCTTGACTCGGTCCCGACTCGAGTTAATATTACGAAATAAATCCTAAAAAATTAAAAAAATATAGGAAAATACCCTAAAATAAAATAATCTAATTCTAATAGATTATTTTTTTTAATGGTTTTTAATTCTATTTTTTTCATATTTTTTGAGAGGGGTAGTTTGGTAATAAAAACTTGACTCGGTCCTAACTTGTGTTAATATTACGAAATAAATCCCAAAAAATATAAAAAATACAGAAAAACATCATAAAATAAAATAATTGAATTATAATGAATTATTATATTTTATGGTATTTTTTTAATATTTTTTAGGATATATTTCGTAATATTGACTCGAGTAGGGACCGAGTCAAATTTTTATTACGAAACTACCCCTGCCTTTCCTCTTCCTTCCCTCCCCTGTTCCGCTGGCGACTCTGTTTTTCCACCGAACAGCCTATCGCCGGCCGCCCGCCGCCCCCCACCGAACAGCCTATCGTTCGGGCACGCTCACCAGTGGCTCGCTTCTCTTCTTCATCGGTAAACATGGTTTTTTTGTTGCATTTTGTTTGTCTGTGTACATTTTTTACTGTTTGTTGTTTTGTTCATCAAACCTACTATCAACCATCGGCAGAAATGCTTTGTTTTTTTGTTTTTTATGGTGCCGGAATTGGTTTGGTTTTTGTTGCTTCGAGTTTGGTTTTGGTTGGAGTAATTATGCATGGAAGAGTTCCGCACTGATGTAAAGTTTGGGGTTTTGGGTTTGATTGCTTTCTCTTTGATGATACCATCTTGTTTTGTTCCGCACTGCCTTTGCCATCATCCTAGCATTCGCTTGGCAAAAGGCCATCCGCCTATGGCCGGCCTTCATGGTCCGCTTCATCCTCTGGAGCACCTGCCTCCTCTCCCTCGCCGCTGGCGTCACGCTGCTCTGCTTCTCCATGGCCGCCACCGACGTCATCGGCGTCTTCCTCCTCTTCGCAGTCGGCAACGGCCTCTACTCCCTGTGGGTCGACCACCGGGTCGGCTTCACCGCCCGCGTCGTCGCCAACTCCGTCCTCCCCGTCCCCGAATTCCCCAGCTTGAACCTGCCCATCTACTGGATGATGGCCGTCGGCTTCGTTTGGGTCTCCCTCTGGTCCATGGCCGTCATCGGCGCCCTCAACTTCTACGCCCTGCCGCTCGTCGTCATCGCCCTGGTCGCTAGCTTGGCCTGGACGGCGGCGACCGCCCGTAACGTGGCCAATTTGACGACGAGCAGGGTGATCGCGCTCTACTACTTGGGGGGATGCAATCCGATGCCAACATCTGCTTCCAGAGAGCCATCACCAGCAACCTGGGCAATTTGACGACGAGCAGGGTGATCGCGCTCTACTACTTTCGGGGGATGCAATCCGATGCCAACCTGAGTTTTGTGCTCCTACTGATACATCGGAACACGGGGGCGGCCGTCGACTTCATCTCCAGAATGCAATGCAAAGTTTTTGTCTTTTTTCTGAGCGTCGGATGAGTTTTGAACGGTCAGATCAAAACTCAAGCACAGCCAACTTGGCTGTGCTCCATCACAGCAACCACGAGCTCTAAACCAAATATATATATGGCTAAGTTGGATCAATTTAATTGGCGTGTCTTGGTTCTTAATAAATATAATAAAAAAATTTCTTAAAAAATAAAAATTAAATGTACTTATTAAAAAAATTATATCATTTATTAATTTATATATTTTAATCTTTTATAAATAGTATAATACTTATATATGTATATTATGGTGCACGACATAAGTAAGTAGGCTGGATATTATACAAACCTCCAGGATGATATTTATACGATATTTATAGGTATCGATAGAGCGGGTGTGGGTAATATTTACTACACAATTGACATACACTGTATGCTATCTAATGGTCATATGTATTGTGATCCACATATTATATTTTTTTAAAATAAAAATTTATAAAATAAAATAATATTTTTAGAAAATATTATTTGATTAAATTTATTTTATTTATATTTTATATCGAGATATTTTGACGTAGGAGTGGGCACATTTCATTTATTTAGTATTGGGACGGAGAATTTGAATTATATGGTACATGAGTGAGAGAAAATAAAGTAAATATCAAAATGCCAAGACTAGCCTCCAACATGACACTTTATTGGGCTGAATTAAATAAGAAAATATTTTTCTCAGTTTAGGATGGGAGAGGGTTTATAGTTTTGATGAGTATTAAAGAGACTTGGGGATTCTTTGGTGGGAGTAAGGTATTCTAGTGGCGGGTAAAACTTACAAAGGTAAAAGAAAACTTGCGGCGACCGACTTCTTCCTACTTCAATGGTATCTCCGACGGACAGCGGCCTGTGTAGAATTCTATGGGTTTGAAAGGCATTGTTGCATCAATGATATAAGATTGCGTTAAAGTCACGTCCTTAATTGCATATTACTGTCCTGAATATGATTTATAGTGTGTAACAGTTATTTATTTACATAGACTGTTTGTAGATGTTTTTTGATTGGAGACATGAATGAAGTTTTGGCTTGTGCATTTTTTGGAGATTTGAATGGGATGTACTACGTGGGAGGCAATTATTGAATCAGTTTTTTCAAAGGTGGAAATGATTTAATTGAGTTAGTTAGATTTGTGAGTTTGCTTATGGGTAGGGAGTATGATCGTGGAGAATTTAAGGTGTCCGTACCTGTCTCAATAGTACATGGGAATAAGCAAGAATACATGATAGAGGTGGATGATGGGGTGAGCTTTCGATATGTTCTCGGATTTGCAAGGAGAGGCGGGGTTGACAATTTTAGGATATACACTGCTAAAATCAAGGCCCAATAGATTATTGGGAGAAAATGTTCCTAAGTAAAGACACATGGCAATAAACAATGAATATGTTGATCCAATGAAGTGCAACCGATGATGATGTCAATGATGGAATGAGCATCACATTGGTGTCGTCATTAATGAACTTGGGTGAGGGAGGACGGCCAAAAGGAATGTATATTGTGCGGCTAGACTATATGTAAGTAAATAGACATAACGTGTATATAAGGATGATTTAGAATTAGTGATTTTATTGATTTGGTTGCACAGGGATGATCCATGAGATGTAGATGTCACAGACCGTGTGCAACCCCGACTATCTTTGTTGATTGTAATACATACTCTAAGCTGTAATGAGAGGGAGGGCGAGGTACATCCTGCCGAGGTGGATGAACATGGTATTGTGCAGTGTTAAGAAAATTGCGCATTCTAAATCGGAATCGGCCAATTCTACTTGGATCGGTAGGAAACTGATTCAAAAAATCATTTGAATCGGTTTCATCCGAATTGGTCCGTGAATCGACCAATTCGAGCCGATTCCGACTGATTCGAGCCGATTTTGGAATCGGCCCAAATCGGCTGATTCTGAAAGGTGCTGATAGACGATGAACGGCGACGGTGGGGCGGAGCAGGGCCGGGCTGGGTGGGGGGTAGGGGGTAGGGGGTAGGGGGAGTGATTTGGAGGGGCCGGGCTGGGGGCGCAAGGGGGGCGGGCTCGGCCGGCTGGGGGAGGCAGGGTGGGGCAGCGGCAATGGGGAGGGATAGGGCGGGGCTGGTTGGGGGAAGCGGGGCGCGGCAGGCGTAGGGTGGGGTGGGGCTAGGACGGGTCTGGGGGAGGGGGGGCAGCGACGATAGCGGTGGCAACGGAGAAGTAGGGCGGATGTAGGAGAGAACGGGCGAAGGGGAAAGAAGTACTTGTGGGGGCATTCTCATAATTAAAACTTGATTCGAGTCTGAAAAATAATAACTAACTTTAAATAATTTAAATATATATCTAAAAAATATCATAAAATATAATACACACAATAATATCAAAATGACATCAATATCTAATTTTTATATATTTATGTATGAGTTGTCAAATTATTATATACAACTGATTCAGACCGATTCAATTAGACCTATTCCTGTTTGATTTAGGCCGATTCCGATTCTGATTCCAACTCTCTCAAGAACCGATCTGATTCTGCTTCTAATTCCGATTTTCACAACCATAGTGTTGTGACAAGTGGAAAACACAGGACAACTTTGTTCACAAGAATGCAATGGTCTGGGCCCCCTAAAAGAGGCAAGTTCGTAACATTAACGCTCTAGATGGACATTTGACACAACTCGGGGGTTTGTGCAACAGATCATCCCATGCTTACAAAGTACTGTTGTTCCTTATTTTGGCTAGCCATCTATTTCGCAGTTATATGGCAACAGTCATCAATGACATGATAATTAACATGATAATGTCATGTATACTTGCTTAAATTTTGTAATTAACAAGATAATGTCATCAATTATATTTTGTAAACGTAATGTCATATCATTAATGATGTCAGTTTATACTAGACATATGTCGGCTACGTAATCATGGCATATATGCTTGCTGAAATCTTGTAATTAACAAGATAGTATTATCAAGCCCATTTTGTAAATCTAGTGTTGCGTCATCAATAACATCGATTTCATACTAAACATATGTCGTCTATGCCATCAAGGCATGATAATGAATATAATAAAGTTTATATACTTGTTAAAATAATGTCATCGCTATAAGTAATGTTTAATAATAATCACATTAGTGAAACAAAAAAATTGAACACGATAATTTACATGATTATTTTATGTATACTTGATTAAATTTTGTAATTAACAAGATCATGTTGTCAATTGCATTTTATAAATGTACTTCATGTCATTAATGACATTGGGTTTATTGTAGACATTTGTCTTCTACACCATATAACATTGAGAGATTATAATGAATATGATGATGTCATATATATAGACAAAAATTACATTGGTGAACAAAAAAATTAAACATGATGTCATCATTGTTATAAAAAGACTAAATATAATATCATCCATAACTGCATAAATATTTATAGCCACGCATTTTAATGTTGGGTTGCATTTTCTAGCTTTTCTTTTGCCTTTTTTATCATTTCAACTCCTACGTATCGGAGAGAGTGACAATTGGACAAGCATTTGATGGGTGACATATATCTGTGGATTAAGGCAGCTGCAATATGTACTCTGATGGACTTTTTGATGTCTGCTTGGTCACATTCACAGCCTTTCGACGGGTATATATAAATTTCTGAGGTGTTTGGTAGTGCAAGGTGCCTTGAGAATGATTCTTTCCGCTCTATACTCTCTAATTGACATCAATGATATTGTTATACACTTTCAACGTAACATAATTGACATGAAAACCTCACTAATGATATTAAGCAAAATTGGAACAATAAAAAGTTATGACAGTAGGAACAAATAATTAGTAATAAATAGTATGTTCTTTTGAACACTGTGCATCATACACTAAATGACATTGCATATAAATTAAGCAGTACATTAGTGACAAGAAAATGAAAATATAAAATTCATCTATGACATGGTTACACAATGATAACCTTGCATCATAGACATGTAAAATGGCAATCATTGACATTAAAACATCAATAATATTAATGACATAGCTAAACAATTCACTCAAAACATGGATTAACATCTTATGATGTTTTCCTTCTTCTTTCCAGGTGACTTTATCTTGTACTTTGACCCCTCAGGAACTATCATCTTCTTTTATAACTTCTCCTTTTGGCTGCCACCTATAAATATCTCTAATATTAAACTATAATGACATGATTTAACATCACCAATGACATTAGACACAACGAAAAATAGTAAAATACACGTACCTCTAACTGCCTTTTCTTCATTATGTTTCCCCTGACATCTACATATTTGTTATGCCAACCAACCTTTGCCGCCAACCTCATGCATGAACTCTGACCGGCTAAATGGTCTGAAGAAGGTATCTTTTGACACCATCTTCTTCCCCTCAAAGATTAAAAAAAATTATCCAATATCTATGTACATCGAATCTCCAAATTTCTAAAGCCTCATACACACCTACATATTACATGCCAATCATAAAAGGTACATAAAAAGTTTAATTTTTAAAAACTTACCTGAACCCATTCAACTTTTGCTATTGCCTAAAATGAAAACCTCAAAGATGGGAAGTCAAAAAACAAAAAAAGAGCAGTCGGGGACACACAAACCTTTCACTTTGCGGCGGCCAAAGTCGTTAAGAGCAAACGACGTGCAAGGCCGGACTAGGTGGCCACCTCGACGAGATAGCAAACACGAGTGCGACTAAGATGGCAAAGACAACCTAGAGTGAGTGTCCAACCCAAGTCGAGAGAGGAAGAAACTATGTAATGGAGAAGATGTGAGAGGGATGAAGGTATTGGAACCGCTCAGATCGAGACATGGTTTAAGTGCTATACACATCAATCATCATTTTAATTTTTTTAACCAACCCAATAACAAGTCATGAGTAAATAAGGGTAATATTGACTTTCTCTTCTCGATTACCCCTTTACCACATATTCCAAGTTCCCCACCTTAACACCAAATAAATGAAATCTACCTACCTGTACAACAAAATATCTCTTCTATACATATAAACACATACTTTTTTCTACAACTTCACTCAATATTTATTAATATATTTACATTAATACTTTTAAACTTTACCAATATTTTTTTCAAAATAAAAATATATATTCAATAATATGCAAACATTGTTAAAATATTTTCAATAGTTTTTAATTAAATTTAACATTTTAAATAAATGTTATATATATATATAATGGATTATATTGTTAACAAAATTCTAATTCATAAATTTTAATAGAATTTGTTATCAGGAGTTGTTTTTCCATTTTAAAAATGTAAATATGTGAAGATATAATATAATTTACAATAAAAATAAATTTATTTTTTAGAATTAAAGATTTTTTAATATTATAGTTCATTATAATACATATAATTACATATATATATATATATATATTAAAGCTTTTTAACTAAAAAGAGGAGAACTTTTTGATATTCTCTAATGGTGGGGGAATCTAAGCAAATTATACGACAAGGGAAAATTTAATTAAAAAACCAAAACTACCCTAAAATTAAAAAAAAGTTATTTTCATTAGGGCGACCAGTGCTGCCTCTTACAAGAGCCGGCTTTCCACGCCTGGGAGGCCCAAATCCCTGAAGACAAAAATAATAATAATAAATAAATAAAAATCAAAATAAAAAAAAATCAAAACCTTTCCACTGGCACGGGTTTAGGTGCAGCCATTAACACCCCAATTTGGCACGTGGAGTAAACGAAATCAAACTAATAAATTTTAGAATAAAAATGCATAACTCATTAAAATGTAGTATCGATACAAGGACCAAACCATTCAAGTTGTCGGAAGACAAAACCTAAAGGAATTTAATGTACAAACAATGTTACAATACATGCAATGCACATATAGTTTGACTTATGCAAAAAAGTCAGCTTAGATGAGTCAAATTTATAAAATATATCAAGTTTTTGGAGAAAATTTGGTCGAATCTCTCTTATAAATAGGATGATTAAAAAATTACACAACCTATATAATTATCATTCATTCGTTGAACAATCTTAAAGATATTTAATGACATCATTAACATTCATAGAAACATCTTCAAGTCATTATGATACATTTTCAGTTCATTTTCAACACATTTAACACATATTTTACCTTCATCAAGGTGTGGGTTTATCTAGTATTCACATATACCTTTTTCTTATAATTACAAATATTAAAAAAACTCTTCCAACCTATGTTCCTTATTTGCTTAGTGTACCTACATAAGTAATATAGTTTCGCATACCTAAACAATTGCTTACCCTCAATTTCAAGACTTCAGGGATTGAAGTAACCCGCACACAATATGTTAAATTTGCATACCTATAGTATTCTGTTTACAAAAAAAAAAAAGAAACACCATTAGGGAAACAAAAACTAGCAAATAGTCATAATATCATATCAAAAGGCATAAGACGACATGGATAACAATATAAGTGTCAAGGCCATACGGCCACAACATCACGTCATTATCTATAAGTTTAGGATATCAATATAAGTGTGATACAGGTAAATAACAAAATCCTCAAGGAACTCAACACACAACCAAAAGCCCACAACACAAAACGTTGCCCTAGGATCCACCAAGGTCATCATGATTTGCGGAGCTATACTAGTTAGAGTTAAACCTGCTCACCAACATACTAGGTTGTCATTTGGATTACATGCACTCGTATGTGTCTTGAATATGTCAAATAGGAAACTTTGGGTCTCATTATTATTTATCGTGTGAAGGTAAAATGCATATATAGTATGTAAAAAGCTCGTCATTTGTCGCCCAATTCACATGCATATACTCAACTTTTATCAAATATGTTAACCAAATACATGTGAGAAGAGAAGGGGGGTACATTTGAAACTTATTTATAATATATATTAAAACATATAAAATTTGTATATTTTAACAAAAATATATTTTGTATTCAAATATTGAAAACAATTTTAATTTTAATAAATATAAAATTAATAATTAAATGAAATTTATTTTTTAAAGATTTTTATTTTGAATAGAACTATACTCTAAGTTTTTTCTTAACAATAAATAATAAATAATAAATAAATAAGTAAATAAGTAAATTAAAAAGATGTAAAAATCTAAATTAAATATTTATTATTAAATAATAAACTATAATTCATATAACATAATTATAAATATATTAAAATTTATTCATATTTTTAAAATCCATAATTTGGATAAAATTGAATTCATATTTTCAAAATTCGTAAGCTAGCCTAAAGGCTAACCCAGCCTAACGCCGGTTAGCTGGCCCAGGCTAGCGCGATTGGATGCCTTGGACCGGTGGTCGACTGACATTTTCTTCAAAAAAAATTAAAGAATTTTAATAAATTTATTATTTTTTAAGGTGAGGAGATTTTGAAACAAATCAAAAATTTCCCTGCTTTTCTGATAATTTTTTTTAGCAGTTTTCCTGCAATTTGCAAGTGAGGTAACTAACTCAAAAAAGAAAAAGAAAAATTAAGTTATGGCAATATGCAGTCATGCGAATCGGGATATATTTCACTTCCGCTTGATGAAATACAATCTACCCCACTGTAACATGCACAAGACAAAATATAATTTTTAATGGTAGAAGAAAGTACAACCGATCTCTAATATACACAGACAGCCTCCCTAACACGATTAGCTTCATTATGTAAATAAGAATAACTGAAGCACACGTTCAGTAGTTTCCCAAGAGATGTACAGAACACGAGTAACCTTGTAGAGGATATCTCCTAAAACCATTCCACCAGGAGCTTGTCACCAAGATGAATATCAGTCTTATGACGAGGCCACAAAGTGTAAAAAGAACACTACTAGATGAATCTTGAGTTGCTATTACCTTAGTTTTTATTGTTCCTATTCGGAGCTTCTTTCTCCAAAAACCTCTTCAATCACATGAAGAGTAGGCATAAAATCAACTTCCTTGGTTGGACCAGAGAAATATCCCGCATCCCATTCTTCAGATTCGCAGGGCTCCATGGAAAATCCGTTAGAAAAGGTATCACCAATTCTACCGTCGCTGCTTCCATTGTACATCAATTTTTTGTTGTCTTTGCAGTGCTCCCACCGTGTTTCCATAGCAGTATCATCAAAGGACTGGGTAGCATTAAGTTGCGATTCAAAAGAAGTACACGAGTCATCTTGATCCTCAGAAACATGGGCATTTTCATTAGTAAATGCCAGCTGAAAATTCGGAGATCGTGTTTGCCCACTACGACAAAAAGATTTGCCAGAATAAACCATCTCCTCACTATTGTCTCCATCCAAATTGCCTTCTTCAATATCTTCAAAACTATCACCCTCAATCCCATCCTCGTCCTCATAACGAGCCAAATCACTGTAATAAAAGGCCGCTTGATTGGCAGGTGACTCAACAGCAGAATCTTCTTCATCTCCTATTGATCCACACTCATCACCATCTTCACTTCCCTGCCACTCATCATTGTCGCTGTCAATATGAACAGGATCTAACCTGTTCTGGTCTGCCCTTTTCCGGAGCATAAAAACATTAAAATAATAACTAACAAGATCTTGGGTGGTTTTATTAGGGAATACGTGCAAAAGATGATCCCAAAAGTTCCTGCCCATCGAAGCTGGGTTGGAATATACAACCTCAAGGAACAACTGTTCTTCCTCTTCGCTCCATTTACTTGATACTACCTCACCCATGTCATCAAAGCCTAACAGCAAAAACTTGTCTTGACCAACATCAACCCTTATCTTTTCTTTGGCTTCCATCACATGCTGTCTCACACATCTAATCGACCCTTCATCGGGGCAGCCACAATCAACTTTACCTTTACCAAATTCATCATAATTTGAAAGGGACAGGTCAGATCTTGATAAGGAAATGACACAAGTACCCATCATTCTCTCCTCATACTCAGTAGCAAAACCAGTTAAACACGTGCGTGGAACCCAAACTGGGACGTCTGCCTGATGATCTGGCCCTATCATTACTGCCTTTCGTGGAGGAAACTCAATAAAGGAGGAATACAGATCATCCGCCTGAATTGACATTCCAGGGCAGTCATGATCAATATTTGCACCTGAGCTGGGCGAACAAAGAGCTGATTCCAATCTCCTTTTCTCATATGTATTGTTCAGAACCCATGAAGTGCTCCTCGCCAACTCTTTAAAAGCATTAACAACACGAGTACCCTCACAATCATGTTTGTTCACTTCTTCCTCGCCTTTTATCAAACACAAATAAATCATAATTAGCCTCAGTTCAGTGTTTCCTTGATCAAGGGAAGACACAAAATCAACGATTACATTTCAGGAAATAGCACCTGAAAATGGGACCTTCCCTCCAAAATCAAAACAGGGGAATATGTTTGCAAATGATGAATAGTGACCACCGTGATCCATCAGTCTGGAGTGCTTGTGAGCTATTTGACAAGCTGGCTCCTCGCCGCTGAAAGATCGTTTCATCTGCTTAAACACCATGTTTTGTTTTCCCTACGAAGGCAAGCAAAACATACAATTAATTGCAACAATCACTATATGGCAACAAAAAACCATCAGGCCTGACAGACATAAAACATTACACATAATCAACCCATTGAGAACATGACAGACAGGACGTCAAGTTCTAAAATCAGATGTATGATTTAATGTAGTTAGTTGCAAAATACATACGGAATGACAAAAATGATGTAAAATTGCCAGTTACGAAAATAACAAACACCAAAATTAATAATGGAAGGAGTACAAAAAGATAAGATGGCAAAGACCAGTGTTAATACGCTCACAACACAAGCATTGAATATGAAGCATGAAAAGCACTAACATTTTATGTTGAAGTAATAAATTTAAATATGTCCAAAGTCAACTGAGGGACCAAGCATCCTATGCCATGAGACAAAGCCAATTAACATACAATGTACAATGGAAACCAAACAACTACGAGTGAAAATGTTGATTGCCTAATAAATGAAGTTTTTACCTTGGAAAAAAATTGCCCAAGACCAACTTTCGTAGAAATTAGGAGCAGACAACAACAGACAGACTCAAAAATCTATGAATCGCCCAACCAATTAGACAACGAAAGGGGTAGCGGTAACCCTAAAATCGAAAACTCGACAAGAATCCCAATTCCCGCAAGATAACGAGCGGAATCCTCCAGAATCACACAAAGAAACAACTTTTAGGACACAGAGAGTCCGGATCGTCAGGCCAAATCAACGAAGCCCCAAGGTCTACGAACAGAACAAAGATCAGAAGGCGAAAACCACAAATCCGCAATCAGGAATGGGGGAAATCACTAAACGCGGTATAAAGACACGATCTTCGCGCAGGATCTGCAGCCCAGGCAAGGATCGAAAGGGGAAGGCCGTTCCTCGACGAAACCCTAACCCTAAATCGGAAAACACGGTACCAGACCCAATTGACGGAAAATGGGGATCAATCGGCGTGCGAGAAGGCGAGGAATGGTAGAGAGAGGGGAATCGAATGGTTTGTAGGAGGGATCGAGGTGGAATTGGAGGGGAAGGAGATCGAAATCGAGGGATTTGGGGGAGATGGTGGGAATTTGGGGGGAGACGATAATAAGGCAGGGACGGACGAGTCAAACTTGGACGGCCAAATGAAAGGCACTGCCCAGCATGATTCATCGGTTGGCGGCGCCAGTCGGCAAGTGAACCGGAGGATTAATTTTTTTTAAAAAAATTTACAATAATGACTTTTCTTTTTCTTACAATTTAATATTTCTAAAAAATTATTTTATATATTCACAATTTGAAAAAAAAGGGGGGACTTAGGCCTCACAGATATAAATTTCAGTTCACTCTGGATTAAACCTTCGGTCATTTGTTTTCAAGTGCCGGAAATTTCAGTTCAGTTCAAAATTAAATAAAACCTCAATTTTAGTTCAAAAATTTGGTTTCATTGATTAGGAACCGACTGAATGTTCTTATAAGGGTGCTAAATGAGTGAGCAAGTTGAAGTGAACATGTGTTTTAGCTTGGTTCAAAAAACTTGAAGGTCGCTTTAACTTGACTTAAGATTGAGCGAGTTTTAAACATAGATGTTCGGGATTGAGTCGAATAATTTTAATATTGCTCGAACTCAATTCTAGCTTGATCGGAGCTCGAATATAACTACCAAATTTTTAAGAGCTCGAGACGAGCTCAACTCGATTAGGTTTGAAGCCGGCTCAACTCGAGGTCAAAGGTGGTTCGACTCGAGCTCAAAACCAGCTCAACTCAAGCTTGAAACCAACTTTTAAATTAGGTCATTATAGGTGGAGTAAATGTATTTATAGAAAGTAAGAAATGGTAGAGTGTAATTAACAAAATAGTGTGGGATTATCCAATAAGATAAAGAAAAAGAAAATATCGCTTGTCCAAAAAGGATTTGAACCTATGACCTCTTTAACACCACAAACCATAACAACTATCTAACTCCTATTAGGCCTTTTGTACTACAATAATGATTAAAATAATATTTACTGTGATCATGCAAATAAAATAAAAAATTTACCATAATTGATACCAATACTAATAGATATTAATGTAATCATGATCATTATTCTCAAGTTTATTCATTTTTTGAAAACTGAAAGGCATTCATGGTGATAAAATGTGAAGATGGTGGTAGAACTGACGCATTTCCAGCAACGCATGAGGAAATTCATCCAACTGGACTTCTAACCGTTGTTGCATGTCTCACTCCATTTTCTGATCACAATCAAAGCCCACGGATGTACCTATGCCAGGTCTGTACATTTGTCTCCAGATAGGATCATGCACTTAAAATTATTCTCGAGTATGCAAGGTCAGAAAGATGAATGAAAAGAAGGTTCGTGAAGTTGTTGCTCTCGTTCTCTTTCATTTAGTCTTTGTTTCATTGCAAGTTAGATGGCCAAGAAGACAATGGGGTTTTCTTCTCAAGCCATACAACACCGTCTTGACAATAAGCTTTATCATCTCCAGGTAGGTTTTCTACATTTTCAGCCTGTAAACTAAATTTTTAATTTAATTTTATGCCTTTTTAGTATCTTTGTTCTCTTTTTGTGTCTTTTATGATGTTCCTAGTTTGATAATCTCGAGTGCTGACATATGCAGTTTTTGCAATTCACAATTTTCATAGTATATGATTCCCTTTGGAGATATTGTTATTTGTTATGCAAGTTTCCATAAGTGATGTAGGAGAACAGAATACTTCAAATTTTAGGAACTCTACTTTATTAAGTCTATGATAGATATAGACTGGTGAATGGGAAAAATGTTACTTTGAGTTCTTAGGTTTCTCTGGACAATCCCACACATTGTAATCAACCTGCTTTTAATATGCAGTTTATAATGATGTTCTAGCTCAAGGCTATCTTAAGATTTCTCTCTTTCTCTTCTACTTTGCTGTGTTGCTCAAATTTATTTTAATTGGCCAATTCTCTAGATTAATATGTGAATATTTAATAATTGACTTTCACGTTATGCCCATTTTCCCTAACTGTTGGCCTGAGCATCCTGTGATTTCAGTCCAGGAGCACATCAGATGCCACATCCTATGTAAGCTGACTTGCAATAACTGGAAGTAGTGTCAAACAATGTCAGGCATATTGACTTCCACGTAATTGGAACCATTAATTTGAAGTGGTCTTGCTCTTGTTTGACACTTTACTTATAGAACAAATCTAGGAGAACGGAAATTGACTAGATTTACATGTTGACTTCTGCATCAATTCATGTCTCCAACAAATTTGATGTTATGAATAGGGAATACTATTTCCATTGCTAATTGATCCAATGATTTTTATGGAAGACTCCTCGGTCACCCATTGTAAGGACTAGTTCATATGAAAAGTACGCTGTTGATGAATTTCCGACAGGTACAAATGCTATTGTTGCCGTCTTGGCTTACACGGGGTAAGCTTGAACCTGTACTGGCTTTTTTGCCTTTTAATGTCTATCCAACTTGAGTGAATGTATTCTGCTGTTTGTACTAGATATGATATGGAGGATGCGGCGATCTCGAATAAGTCATCTGTTGAACGGGGAATGTGTCACGGGCATATCTATCAGGTACAGATATTCCATTTTTAACAATTTATGGCTGTATATGCTGTTGACAATGGTATTAGATGATCTTTATATCTGTGATCTTCAAAATGCATGCATTAAGATGGTATTAAAATACATGAAGCGAGCGAAGAATGTTATAGCCTCTAATTGGAAAGTATGGTGTAAGCAAATTATTTTTTATCGGAACTATGTCGTATTTTTTTATAAAAAATGAGACATATGCTAAGTTTGCAAAAGCGTGGGAAGGAAGGTGATCATGAAATTTTTTCGCAGAAGCGCCTCGAGGACAAGTCTGCAAGTTCTACAATGGTTTTTGTTGAGTTTATCTCACATCGGTCGTAAAGGTTATTGGTGACTTATATATAGACTAATGAGAAAGTCTTAATTCTTGAATTAGTTTTTGGAGTTTAGGTGGGGCCTAAAAGGCCTAACAAGTGGTATCAAAGCTTAGGTAAATGCCCAAAGGGCCTAACAAGTGGTATTAAAGGTGGGTGTGTCGTCTTATTTAAGGGGAGTGTGTCAAACGATGATGGTTTCGGGCCACACCCGATGCGTGAAGGGGAGTTGTTGAGTTTATCCCACATCGGTCGTAGAGGTTGTTGGTGGCTTATATAGGCTAAGGGGAGTGTGTCAGACGATGATGGTTTCGGGCCACACCCGATGTGTGAAGGGGAGTTGTTGAGTTTATCCCACATCGGTCGTAGAGGTTGTTGGTGGTTTGATATAGGCTAATGGGAAAGTCTTAATTCTTGAGCTAGTTTTTAGATTAAGAAAGACCCGTGACACCTTATTGCGAGTTTCCTTTGATTGTTTAAAATCCCTTTTGATGGTCCGAAGGGTCCAACAATGGTTTCGTTCAAGTGACACTGATGTGTTTTCCGCTTTTCTATTAAAAAAAGGAAATTAGGGGCAATGCAAACTACCTTTCTTTCTCTCCTGATGGGCCTATTGTAGCATTCATCCTGATGGGCCTATTGTAGCATTCATAATACAGACTAAGTCTTTTGTGAAAACATACAGATTAAGGGTTCCAAACCTGCTACCATTGACTATGTAGCTGTGATGGAAAAAGTTCAAAACAAGGGCTTCACAAGGTACGGCCTTGCATGGTTAAATATTTTGAATGGGCATGAGGCAGCTTTCATGATTATTATGCAATCATATCTGTTTTTACATTGGCTTTACAAATAATATGTATTCAAAAATCATTTAAATTTAATAGTATAACAATTTTTGGCTATTCGAAGATGTACCTATCATAAATTCTAGAAAACAATGTGTGGTACTATTTTAATGGGAAGCTGGATTAATCAAGTAATAGATTTTGAGAAAAGAGATGTTGGAAGGGTCAGTTTTTTGCTTATACAGATACAATATATTCGAAAAAGGTTTTTTACTGCAGGTCTACTTATCATGCATACAACTTGATAATCAAATTATGAATTTCAATTTTTTCATCATTCGACTTTGTTAAATTTGAAAGTGAATGAAAGCCTTTTCCATCATGTTTGGTGTTATTATCTCAAGGAGCAAATTCCTTTCAGTTTGTTCTTTCAAGATTGATGAGGGTATGGTAACCGGCTAACTTCATCTGCATTTTACTTGATTTTTGGTTGGAATATCTACCTCTATTATCCAATTTCAATAACAAAACATCCACAAAGCTTGGAGGACTCCAACCAGCTGAAGGTCAGTTAAGATTTGGATGCTATTTTCTTATATTTATATTGGCTGTTAACAGGTTGACATCCGTTTTCGGCGTCTTAGAAATCCTGTCATTGGTAGCAGACGCGGACAAAAGGGTGTTTGCTCTCAGCTGTGGCCGGATGTTGATATGCCATTTTCTGGAGCGACTGGAATGCGACCAGATCTTATTATCAACCCCCATGCCTTTCCTCCTCGAATGACCATTGGAATGCTATTAGAATCGATAGCAGCAAAGGCAAGAATTATTAGCTACATTGTGCAATTGTAGTATTTCTTTTTATTTTTGTTTTTCATTTCTTCTTGCTGTGGACAATGTCTTGAAATGAAAAACAAACAAGAAAAATGAGAAACAAACATAAAAATGACACCAGTAAATGAAATGGATCCTTTGAAATGAATTTTTTAACGAGTGATTCTGAAACCTAGTTGCTCCTGTTTCAATCAATCAGGGCAGAAGCTTGCATGGAAAATTTGTTGATGCTACACCATTTCCTTCATCATGCAAGGAAAGTGAAACATCAAGATGGAAGTAAATCCTTAGTTGATGAATTGGGTCCTTTGTCGGCATCTCATGGTTTTAATTTGTTGGGTCCGATGGGCTTCTAAAGAGGGCTTGTAATAAATATTATGAGTCTCTCTTAATTTAAAAGCTAGCTTAAGGAATAAGGTTTTCCCAATAGCCTATATACATGATATGTGAATAAGTCACTAGTCACCTCTATACATGATGTGGGATAAACTTAACAATTCTCCCCCTCACACATCATGTTACCCGAATCATCTCCCCCTCACCACACCCCCGCATACATTATGTCACCCGAATCATCTCCCCTCATCACATGCAAGGCTTATATATGCCCGAATCATCTACCCCTCACCACATAATGAAGTTTTAGAAGACTATAATTCGGGCTAACCCACCCGAATTATCTCTCCCTCGCCATATAATGAAGTTTCAGGATACTCCAATTCGAACTGGTCCGAAGCAACACTAAGCCAACCATGTTATGAATATTGTTAGTAGATGAGTAGGGTGTTAGTAGGGGTAATTGGGTAGGGGCGTTTAGGTCATTTCACTAGGGAAGATGCCTACAAAAGGGGCTGTAACAGAATTGTGTAACAACTTTTTACTTTTGAAAATCAAATCCACCCTTTTGGAGATTGCTCCATCCCTCTCCCCTTCCTTGGAGCCCAAGACACCAAGGGCGTCCCTCTTCTCCCTCTTCTCCTTCTTCTTCTCCTTCTTTGGTTGCTGAAGTTGCAGCCCTTCTTCCATCCCTCTTGCTGTTGTTCTTCATCTCCTCTCTTCCAAGAAGTTCACCTTCAAGATGGCACCAGCAAAGCAGAGTTCCAAGCCTTCCAAGGGCAAGGAACTGGTTGTGGAACTTGGAGGAGAAGCACCTTCCAGATTGGTATCAGAGCAGGTCGAGGGAGGTACGTCTTCTTCATCCCATCTTGATGAATTATCCCAGATTAGGAAGGTTCAAGATCAATTGATTGCTGCCATTACCAATATGTCATCAAAATTTGATTTATTACTGCAATCAAGAAGTGATGGTTTGGGAAATAGAGAAGGGATTGGGACAATTCAGGGGAGGGTTCCTGCAATGGGTATGGAGAGGGATGATCCATTGCTGGAATCCCATGTTGGACGCCCTCAAGAGGGGCTGGAATCTCATGCTGGACGTCCCCAAGGGGTGTTGTTGTCATCAGCTGAGAGGGGGCGTCACCATGAGGGGCTGTTGCAGGGTATGGTTGATCATCAGCCAGGAGCACATCCTATTACAGCAGGTATGGGGCGACCTTGTGAAGATGGGTTGCTGGGAAGGCGACCTTGTGAGGATGGAATGCAGGGTAGGCGATCTTGTGATGAATTGTTGCAGGGTAGGCGACCTGGTAATGATGGATTGCATGGTTTGAACCACCAAGAACAGCTGGAAGAGGAGTTGTTGCAAGGAGGAAGGAAGCAATTTGGTATGGGCAGGAGAGGAAGAGCACCTGTTCGACAAAATTTCCAGGAAGGTGCTGCCCAAAATTGCAGGGATATTGATGCCTATGATGACCTAAATGAAGATTTCTTGAAAGGCTCCAAGATTAGCTTCCCAAAATTTGATGGAACCAAGGACCCAATCTCATGGTTCAGCAGGGCAGAAAAATTCTTCAAGCTGCACCACGTCCAAGAGAGATTGCAAGTTGAGTTGGCCAGCTTTCATTTGGAGGATGATGCACAAATTTGGTATGATATGTTGCAAGAACATCATGGAATTCCTAGCTGGCCTGAATTGAAGGAAGCCATGAATCTTCAGTTCGGTCCCTCGGAGTATGAGGATTTTTATGGCGACCTTACTCGGTTAAAACAGGACACAACAGTTCAAGAGTACACCGTTCAATTTAACCGATTGGCCACTAGAGCTGGAAGCATGACTGAAAAGCAGAGGATCAGCAGCTATACTTGTGGTCTCAAGCCCCAATTGAGGATGGAGGTGAAAGCTAGGAAGCCGGACACCTTATTGGACGCTCAAGGGTTGGCTAGACATTTGGAGAACCATGTAAATCAGAAATCAGCAACAATTGGGAGAGCATTGAACAGGGGATATCAATATGCAGCTGGAACGTCTAGCAAGGGAGGAAGTTTTGGGTTGGTCAAGGCTGATGTTGGGGTAGCAGCAGAGCAGCAGCAACTCAAGGAGATTCCTCATGGACGGAAATTCAGCATCAAACAATTGCAAGAGAGAAAGGAGGCTGGATTGTGTTTCAGGTGTGACGAGAAATTTGTACCCGGACACAAGTGTAAAAGGTTATTCGTCATTGAAGTGGAAAGGGAGGAGGAAATGTCGGAGGATGACGATAGTGACCCGGAAGATGACTCCCTTACTCCAGCCATCTCCTTGAATGCTTTGACGGGAATCATTACCTCAAACACCATGAGGGTTATCGGAAGAGTGGGTGGACACCAAGTGACAATTCTGATTGATTCGGGAAGCTCCCACAATTTTGTGAATGCAAAGCTGGTTCAGAAATTGAAGTTGCCAAAGGAAACCAGCAATGGACCCAAAGTTCAGATTGCCAATGGCGACCGAATGAGTTGTGGGGGAAGGTGTTCAGCTATCAAGATTGAATTTCCAGGATATGCTACTACTTCGGAATTTTTCATACTTCAGCTCGAAGAGATTGACGTCGTTTTGGGAATCCAATGGTTGAAGACGTTGGGGCCAATCTTATGGGACTTTGAATCCCTCACGATGTCCTTCAAGGATAAGGAGAAAACAGTGGAATTAAGAGGGCAGATCACTCCTCCGGATCAGTTGTGTGATAAGAAGCGTATTTCACAATCTTTCAAACAAAGAAAACAGGGGTTATTGATGAACTTGCAAGTGGTGAACAGCAGGGGTTTGGGTCTACCGGAACCTACTTTAACAGCTCAACAACAAGATGGATTGGATCAGCTGTTGCTAAGGTTTGACAAAGTGTTTTCTGTACCCAAGGGGCTGCCACCTACACGCCCTCATGACCATCATGTGAACCTCAAGGAGGGAACGATGCCGGTAGCTGTGAGACCGTATCGGTATCCTTACTTCCAGAAAAATGAAATTGAGAGACAAGTGAAGCAATTACTGGAGGATGGAGTAATTCAGCCTACATCAAGTCCCTATTCAGCTCCGGTGTTGCTAGTCAAGAAGAAAGATGGAAGTTGGAGGATGTGTGTTGATTATAGAGCTCTCAACAAGGCAACGATAAAGGATAAATTTCCCATTCCCAACATTGATGAACTCTTGGATGAATTACATGGTACTACCTATTTTTCTAAGCTGGATTTGAGGTCAGGTTATCATCAAATAAGAATGCATGGAGAGGATGTCCACAAAACAGCTTTCCGGACACACCATGGGCATTATGAGTTCAAGGTTATGCCGTTTGGATTATCCAATGCTCCTTCCACCTTCCAAGCTTTGATGAATGAGGTATTTGCTCCATATCTCAGAAAATTTATATTAGTTTTCTTTGATGATATTCTTATATACAGCAAGTGTTGGGATGAACATCTATACCATCTTGAGTTGACGCTAGCTGAATTGCTTAGACATGAGTTGTATGCTAAGAAGGAAAAATGCTCTTTTGGGTTGCGTCAAATTCAGTATTTGGGACATGTTATTTCATCCGAAGGTGTTGGCGTGGACAAGGAAAAAATAGAGGCTATTGTGAATTGGCCGACGCCGAGATCAGTTAAGAGTATAAGAGCTTTTTGGGATTGGCCGGGTATTATAGAAAGTTTATCAAGGGCTTTGGTACTCTAGCAGCTCCATTGTCGGATTTACTGAAAAAGGATGCTTATCATTGGGACCTTCTAGCGGAACAAGCCTTCCATGACCTGAAACAAGCTCTCACAAAGGCTCCGGTGCTGGTGTTACCAAACTTTGATATACCCTTTGTGATTGAGTGTGACGCGAGTGGGATGGGAATAGGGGCTGTTTTGATGCAACAAAACCAGCCTATTGCATTTTTCAGTAAGAAATTGAATGGGAGAAATTTATTGCTGTCAACTTATGAAAGGGAGATGATGGCTTTAGTGTTGGCTGTCCAAAAGTGGCGTCACTACTTGTTGGGTCGATCATTTGTGGTCCGGACAGATCATTCCAGCCTCAAGTTTTTATGGGACCAGCAGATTCTCAAATACACAACGTCTTCCACATATCTCAATTGAAAGCTTCGGTAGTTGCGGGTGTTCATGTCCATACATCTCTCCCAGCTGCAACACAAATGGAAAGTTGATGTCTGTAATTTGTTGTATTTCCAACCTTGAGGGCAAGGTTGTGTTTCATGGGGAGGGAATTGTTATGAATATTGTTAGTAGATGAGTAGGGTGTTAGTAGGGGTAATTGGGTAGGGGCGTTTAGGTCATTTCACTAGGGAAGATGCCTACAAAAGTGGGCTGTAACAGAATTGTGTAACAACTTTTACTTTTGAAAATCAAATCCACCCTTTTGGAGATTGCTCCATCCCTCTCCCCTTCCTTGGAGCCCAAGACACCAAGGGCGTCCCTCTTCTCCCTCTTCTCCTTCTTCTCCTTCTTTGGTTGCTGAAGTTGCAGCCCTTCTTCCATCCCTCTTGTTGTTGTTCTTCATCTCCTCTTTTCCAAGAAGTTCACCTTCAAGATGGCACCAACAAGCAGAGCTCCAAGCCTTCCAAGGGCAAGGAACTAGTTGTGGAACTTGGAGGAGAAGCACCTTCCAAACCAGGTTCTAATACCATTGTTGGGTCCAATGGGCTTCCAAACGAGACTTATAATAAGTGTTATGCCTCTCTTAATCCAAAAGCTAATTTAATGAATGAGGCTTTCTCATTACCTTATATACAAGTCATCAGTCACCTTCATATACCTGTCACCTTCATACATGATGTGAGATAAACCCAACATAATTGTCATGGAGTAGAAGTCTTATATAGTGGGGTTATTGGCACTGAGCTTACTTGTGAAATTTTTATTGGGCCAGTATATTATCAGCGCTCGCAGCACATGGTTTCATACAAATAACAGGTTTGTAGCTTGAATGTTTTTCTTGTATGTGATTCTGTATTTTTTTATTTAACCATAAAATTGGCTGCACTTCTGTTTTGTTTTTACTATGAACGAGCACTGTGTATGCTTTATATAAATATATAACGACAAGTTTAATTTTTTCCTTTTACAGGTGAGATCCACAGGAACCATGGATCGAATAACAAGCCAACCTGTAAAAGGTAGAAAGGTGGGAGGGGAAGCAGATTTGGAGAGATGGAGCGCAATTCAGTACTCGCACATGGAGCCGCGTATCTGTTGCATGACGGACAACACGCTCGGATTATCATATTGCCCATGTGTGCTCTTTACGTGGGAGTATACTGACCGCATCGGTTGTTCCATCTCAGGGAAGGAGAGCTACTATCATGGAGGATATGGGATTGCCTAGAGGAAAAGGACCGAAGAATAAGGTTTTTTGTAAAAGTAGCAAACGAATGGACACTGTTGCGATGCATATTTGACTACAGAACTGGCGGCAATGAACATAAAAATGACCCTCCAGCTAAGTAACCGGGAGCGCCAGCGAGAACCAAGCCATGAAGTCAGAAGTATGCCTTCATTGCCTTCCCAGGATATCTTTCTTTGAAACCCTCGATAATCGCGATGGATAATATTTGTGATGCAGCCGGGGGAAATTAGGGAGGCGAATTCCAAAACCCAACGCGGTGCTGTTCTGCTACGCATGAAGTTATCTGGTGAATAGCTTTGACAACCTGCATAATGTGGCCGAAATTCTATTTATTAATGTGCACATCTCCTCTATTTGATATGATGGTTTTGCACTAATTAGCTTTGATTTAAACCTTGAGAACTTGTAATGTAAAAGAATAAGTACGAATAACTCCAGCCAATCTGAATAAATGTCAGTATTGTTTGGTGCAGACATTGTTTTTTACCCCAGAAAGTTGTGAGGACATTGTTTAGGCTCATTTATAATGCTTTTGGAAATATTCGTTCTGTGGTGCAATATTTACCGAAACAAGATTGTAGCCGAATTTGCTAACATTATGTGAGCACCAATTGAAGTTGAATTACAGAATATTTAATGACAACTCTATACAGCCAATTAGCTGCTAATAATCCTTTCATCTGTAATGTACTGTACAATAGAAGGAAAAAGAAAAAGAGAAAATAAGGCATGCCGCTTTCCCCATCCTCTTTTTTTTTTTACTCCTATAACCAAAATACATTTTTTGCGTGACTTAAAATGTAGATTTCTAGTTTACAAGGTTTACCTACAAACGTTGCCTGCTCCTGCCGTAGCTCTTCCTACCACTGCCCCCAACTTGACGAGACCTACCCCCAGACCAATTCTCATCATCATCGTCAAACTCTTCATCTACTACTATGCTTGGCCGACCGCCTTTTGCTGGTGGACGCCTCCGCTTGACACTAGATGAATATATTGCGTAATCTACAGTGTCCTCCTTCAATGATGCCTTAAATTCCTATAAAGCACAAAAGCAACTACGACCTCAATAGTAAGATAACATAAGGTCAACTAGAGCAACCTCTCATTAGAAGTTCATACGCCTATCCCGGAACTGTATAATAAAGTCAGCAGAAAAAGTCCCTAAACCCTAAAGGAATAGAAGGAAGGATTCATAAAAATAATATCAACGATTGTTGCCTACATGTATAACCAATCCATCAATTATACCTGATATCTAATGACCATATCTTCATAGGTTGAAGGTAAGTTGATTGGGGGTTCATTTACGTTGAAGGGAAGGCTTTGCTTGGAAAGAGGTTCTCCATGTTTTAAAGGGTCATTTGGTGAATATGCCTGCAAATGTCAACCAAGGGAAGTCAACAATATTGCTAAAAATTACATGTACTTGCTGCTAAGAAAAAAAAGAGAAAAGGAAACAGCCACCTGACAGCGAACATCATTAAGAATATACATAATCTTCAAATATCTCTTCAGTTTCAGAAGAAGTTGCAAAGCAATTGCAGCATGACAATTATCCTAAAAAAACGAGGTACTATTTAGTCTAATGATAATGGCTTCACAAGCTTGTTAGCGTAGGAAACATGTTGAATAAAAAGACTCGCTATAAGAACAAAGTTACAAATAGTTCATATTTTCCATTTGCATCAATTTAGCATGATTGATGTTAACAAGAGGAGCATAAGCTTAGCTACAGAAATTCTTTCTTCATAAAATATAAAATTTTCAGATCCTTCATACTTTTATGAAAATATATGCTTTTATTCTCACCTGAAATTTTGTTAAATCATCTTTGGAGATTGCACATGAATCTCCAGCAGCCAACCCATTGGCATTTACAGCACATGACACAATATTCTCGGAACTAATTTGTGTCTCCGTTTCTGGCAAAGTGGATCCATTTTCCTGTAAGATTTTTGCAACTTTGCCTTGATGAGAACTATAAACTTTCATTTCAGACTCAACAACACCGGCTCTCACTTGAATAACACGATTTATGTTATAAACCAGGTAAAGAGGTTCATCCGGAGTTGTGAAAGGCAAAGCAGCAAGAATTTCTGCGCAGTACCTGTAGCAATGCAAGAGTTAAGGTACTAAATAGTAGTCAAACATGAGCAAGATTCATCACTTAATAGAAGCTACATATATCAGCAATGAATCTGAAGCAGTAAAGAAACCTAACAACTCATACACTCCCTCAGAAATAAGAGAAATATTAGCAGAGGAACATCGTTGAATATTATACAATTTTTTCAAGCTGTGCACCGGAATTTTTCCACAAAATAAGTAAAACTTGACATTCAAGACTAGAAAACTCATTCACTCAAAAAAAAAAACCTTCAAGAACAAAAATTGGTTACTCGATAGAGCCAATCACTAAATTACTCAAAGCAATTACGAGTAAGCCAGTTCCATATGTAGAAGCCAAACAAGACCTGCAAAGCACTGTCCGAGGTCGTGCATTTATTGGTTCAAACCTCCACAGTAAACAATAACTCTTTTCACGAGCTATCCCAGGTTCTTGTTAGATTCTCAGGTCAAATGACAGCAAAACCCAATTGAACTCAATAAAACAGTTTAGTGAATCTTCCCCTTAAATGGAAGATTATTCTATAAGACCTTCAAGCATATTGAGGATTCAATGCTACCATTGACAATTTGAACAAAACACAAGATTAGTTATGCACCTAGAATTGCAGCAGGTACAATATAGTGTTAATGAGTACTTACATCAAAAAGGGAATTAGTGACTCGCTACTGGAGCCTAAATTGAACTTTTGTATCACTGAAAACATGAACTTATTCCTAGAAGCTCGATTTCCTCGTATAAGCCGATAAATTTTCGATACTCCATTTTTTGCATAAGCAAAAATACCACCATGACTAATCCCTTTGATGCTACTTGGCAACTTATTTTGGTTGATGAGAGATTTAATAAAGCTGAATGACATTTGAAGTCCATCACCTAAACGGCTTTCAAAGAAAGCGGGATACCTGTAAATATTCACCCTTGGTAACATATATGATCAAGAAAACCTAGTAGAAATTGCATTTATGATCTCAATGTCATACTTCTCATTCATGTTCATCAGCAATTGATGTGCCAACTTTGAATTGGTCTCCTCGGGATCATTTTCAAGTGCTATAAGGTATGGAACTGAAGTCATTGGATGAACCAGTCCTTGACGAAGTACAACTTCAACAATCTGTTTCAATGCATAAATGGCAAAAAATAAACATAGTGACAGCAAATATTTGTCACAAAACATAACTATACTAAAGCAAACAATTATCAAAAAGGCAAGCATAGTAAAGGCACAAAGCGAGAGAAAACATTAAACAAAGGATTTATCATTGTCTTTTTAATTATTGATTGCACAACCATGATAGCTAAAAGAACATCCATAGATGATATTCAGTAGGTGCTGATTGAGCAATATACCTTACAAGATATAATTATACAAAAGCAATCATAGAGATGTAATAGATAAGCAACTTTAAACTGCCAGCACATCCATTCATGTTCCCATTAGTTGAGTTGAATTTTGTATAGTTGTTGAAGAGGACGTCAGTCCCTACCTAACAACCAAGGATTACAAAAGTTTTGGTTATTGCGTGTCAGTATTCGTCCACAAATACACGCATAACAATGGTACCATCAATTTCCCCTTCTATCTGCTGTTTGCATATCCTATCACATTCCTCTATTATTCTATCAATTATACCATGCCTAGTTTGAATCTAGGCTACGGATCTAAACTATGAATTTTGAACATGTTGATCAAACATTTAAGTTTCCTATTGGCATCTAAAGCTGTCTGTTGCTAAGGTCTCTCATATTTTACTTTCCAAACCACAGTTGGAAACTGGAAACACATTTTTCATATCATTATGATCGATTATTTTTTATAAGCACATGGAAAGACAACTTATGTAATCTACACATGATTGTAAGCAGCAAATAAAAGCACCTCAAGTTTATACAATATGACACGTCATGAATCAAACAAAAAAGGTTAGTTTTTATTAGTTTTCTCAAAAACACTCAAAAAAGCTTACGAAAGAAGAATAAAATTAAGTAAGTCAACAAAAACCTTGATAAACTTTAACATATCAACACCATTAAGAACTCTGTGAAGGTCTCACCTTAATTGCGGACTGTCGCACTTGCTCATTCATATCCATACATCTATCCAAGATACTATTCCAATATAACTGAATTATTCCCCCACAGTTGTTAGAGTCACCCGCACCAGCAGCGACAGACACCTTACAACCTGCCACCTCAGAATAACTCGCCTTGCCATTACTAATATCACGTGTCCCCATTTTGCTTTCCGTGTCAAGTAGATATTCATTAATGTTTTGCAGAGCCTGCATCTGTTCAAGAGTGTGGCATAAGTGTTAGAAGTGTTAATATGTATGATGTATGTTGGTAAGTGTTTGTTATGAGAATCTTATATATAATCTGGGTGTTTGTTAGACTTGTATAGCTGTAAATAGGTCTGTAGTTGGTAGTTAAAAGATCTGAGGGATATTTCCAGGTTGTGATCCCTCACATCATGAGTGTTGTCTTAACTGTTTAAGTGCAATAAATAGAAGAACGACAAGCTACGGTGGACTCACTTTTTGCGTCACTGTTTTCTGACATGGTACTAGAGCAAAGATCCAGTTAGAATTGCCATCCTTTTGGCCTGTTCCTTCCGCCATCTCTTTGGCTATTGTCCTGTGGTTGAGCCATTTAGAACTCCCATTCTATACCTCCCATTGTTCCTTTGATTTATCCCTGTTGTTTAGTTTTAATAACTCCAACATCTGTACATGGCGGCCAAGGATAAACCTATCACCTATACCACCGACACCACAACTATATCTCTTGCTGAACTACTTAATAGTTCATCCATTACCTCTTCTAAACTATCTAGTTCTAGAAATCATCTACCCTGGTCTGCCGCCATCAAAACCTTCCTCATCTCAAAGGAGAAGCTTAGGTACATTGAGGAAGAAAAACCAGATAATGCAACTGTTTTTTGGGCAAAGGAGGGTGCCCAGGTGAGGTCATTGGTCGGGAATAGCATGGAGCCACATGTTAGCAGTGATGTGATATTGCTACCCATGGCTTATAGTGTATGAACTTCAGTGAAGGAGACGTATGGACATTACAGCTTTGTCAAGTCTAAATGGGAGGAGTTGAACCTGTATCAATCATGTCCACAAGACCTTGCTACATGGAAGAAACAAAGGGTAGAACTCAAAGTGATTTCCTTTCTTGCTGCCCTTGGACCTTGGCATGAATCTGCCAAGAACAAACTCTTAACTCCTGAAAATTTGCCTTCTCTCAATGCCACCTTTTCAAGGCTTTCAAGGATACCAGTAGAAGGACATCGGCAAGATGACAATGGAGAACTAGTAGCATTGTCAGCAAACACCAAGCCTCTCCTTCCTTCTACAAGAGGAAAGGGGGGATGTGGAGCATTTTTCAGAGGAGGAGGTCGAACCACTGCCAGGAAAGATGAGAGGTATTGTGAGTTTTGTCAAAAACAAGGGTGTATAGAGGAGAAATTTTGGAAGAAACATGGGAAACCAGATTGGGCTGCCAAGGAAGAGACAACACCGACTGCTCCTACCCCTCTAATGCATTAGTTGCTGAATGCTCGATCCCATCTGCTCGTAGTAGCATTACTTTGAGTCATGATGACTTTGAACACTTGCTGAAAATGGCCCATGGAGAGACTCGTCCCTTCCATCTGTTGCGAGTGCCAAATCAGGTATCACTAATAACTCTACTTCATCTTCCCAACCATGGTTGCTTGACTCGGGGGCCACAGTCCATATGACTGGCACTGCTTATTTGTTCTCTACATACTCATCTTTTAAAATACCTATTTTGGTAGGTCTAGCTGATGGCAGCAGGGTACCAGCAGTTGGTAAAGGCAATGTGCTCATCAACCCTAATTTGAAACTCACAGATGTTGCTATTAGTCCCTTCTTTTCTTATAAGCCTTCTATCGGTAAAGAAGCTTTGTTCTAATGGATCTTATCATGACATCTTCACATCAGCTTGTTGTATCTTTAGGAAGCAAGGAGCAGGAAAGAGATTGGTCGTGGTTGGAGTGATGGAGTCTTTTATTACCTGCACCCTCATTCAAACAAGTCATCACATGTTGGTCTTGGAACTTCTTTATCTGCAGCTCTTAAATGGCATGCTCAGCCAGGTCATCCTCATCTTAATAAACTCAAGAGGATGTTTCCCTCTCTTAGTGGTGTGTCTCAACCTAGGTGTGAGTTGTCAAAACACACTCGTGTTTACCTACCTTAAATGTTTGATTTAGTTCATTCGGATGTTTGGGGACCTCTAGCTGTCCCCAATCACTCCCAATTTAAATATTAAGTACTCTTGGTTGATGACACTATTTAATGAAAAAGAGATCTGAAGTGTTTTCCAAGTTCATGTCTTTCATTAATGAAATATAAACACAACATGCAGCCACCATTAAGATATTTCGATCTGATAATGCACTAGAGTATACCTCATCCACCTTCAAGCAATATTTTGATACTCAAGACATAATACATCAGACTTCATGTGCCTATACTGCACAAACAAAATGGAGTGGCTGAACGTAAACATAGGCATCTACTTGAGGTAGCCCGTAATCTAATGATCTACATGTCAGTTCCTAAACATCACTGGCCAGAAGCTCTCCTCACAGCCTGTTTTCTGATCAATAGAATGCCTAGTGCATCATTAAATCATGAAATACCATTTCAGCTGTTATTTCCTGATCAGCCATTGTTTTTCCTAAAACCTAAAACCTTTGGATGTGTGTGTTTTGTTCACATCCTTCCATTCCAAAAGGACAAGTTAACAGCCAAGTCTCTCAAGTGCCTCTTCCTAGTATACTCTAGACATTAAAAGGGGTACATATGCTTTACTTCTTCACTTAAGATGACATTCATCACATTTTTTGAAGATGTGCCTTTCTATCCCAAGCCTTCAACTTCTCTTGCATCATCTTCCTCTACCTTTTCCTCTCCTAGGTCATTCCCTTCATCTTGTGTAACTACACCATCCCCATCTCTCGCGGTTGAGGATCTCTCCCACCATCCCTTCAACAAGTTTGCTGACCCTCCCATAGTTTATTCTCGAAAACCTTATGACTTCCAGCCTCCTCCTGTCCTCTCTCATCCAACCAGCAAGTTTGCTGATCCTCCCAACATGTATGTTGGCAGGAACAAAGAGATCTCCACCTCTCCTACCTGCCAGCCTCCTCCTGCTGCTTCTGAATCAGGTATGGCACCTAGTACTTCATCTGTTCTCATCAATGCCTTACCAACTTATGTTGCGCCCAAAGATCATATAGAAGCTATGCATGATGGGAGAAGGAAACAAGCAATGGTGGATGAGATCACAGCTTTACAGAACAACAAGGCTTGGACATTGGCTGAATAGTTGGCTGTAGATAGGTATATGCAGTGAAGCTTAAGGCAGATGGCTCACTTGACAGATTTAAAGCATGACTGGTTGCTAAGGGCTTTAACCAAACGCAGGGATTAGACTAAACTGACACATTCTTACCCGTAGCTAAGATGAACTCCGTTCAAATTTTAATGTCTCTTGCTGCTAATTTTGACTGGTCTTTACATCAGCTTGATGTCACTAATGCATCCCTTCATGGAGACTTACAGGAAGACGTCTATATGCAACAACCTCCTGGCTTTGTTGCCAAGGGGGAGACTAGCAAAGTCTGTCTTTTGCATAAATCCATTTATGGGCTTAAGCAGTTCCCAAGAGCCTGATTTGAGAAGCTAAGTACAACTATAGTTGAATTCAGATTTGTAAGAAGTCTCTCTGATTATTCTGTCTTTGTAATGAAAACTTCAAGGGGTTGTGTTATTCTAATTGTTTATGTTGATGATATGGTGATCTCGGGAAGTTATGAGGTTGGTATACAAGAAGCTAGACTGTGGCTGAAGTCTAGATTACACATCAAGGATCTGGGACAGTTACACTATTTCTTGGGACTTGAGGTGTTGAAACAACAACATGGTATTTATATAAATAAAAAGAGGTATGTTGTTGACATGCTACAAGAAACAGGGATTGCTCATGCAAAGTTAGTCAAGTCACCTCTTGAGGTTGGAGCTAAACTTCAGCCATGTGAAGGAGTAGTTTTAGAGGATGCAGGAAGGTACAGAAGGTTGGTTGGTAGGTTGATATATTTGATCATGGCCAAGCCTGACACATCTTTTGTTGTGAGCCTAGTTAGCCAATTTATGCAGCAATCTAGAGTGCCTCATTGGAATGCAGTTCTACAGATTTTAAAGTATCTAAAAGGGTTCCCTGAAAAAGGATTATTCTTACAAAACATAACCTAGGAAATGCTGTGGAAATTGAGGGCTTTGCAGATGCAGATTGGTCTGGTTCTCCAGCTAACAGAAGGTCTACTTCAGGTCATTGCATCAAATTAGGAGGAAACCTAGTGGTATGGAAGAGTAAGAAACGAAGTGTAGTTGCTAGATCATCTGCAGAAGCTGAGTACAGAGCTATTGCCAAAGCAACTACTGAACTTGTTTGGATTAAATTGCTACTGGAATAATTAGGTTTTCCTGTCACACGAGTAATGAAGCTTTGGTGTGATAATCAAGCAGTGATTTATATTGCAAATAATCCTATGTTTCACGGAGGACCAAACACATAGAGGTCGATTGCCATTACATTCGAGATAAAGTGAAGGAGAAAGTTATCTCTTTGGGACATGTTAGGTCAGAAGCTCAGACAGCTGATATATTGACTAAAGCTTTAACAGAAATTCAACACCACAGATTACAGTCCAAGCTATGTTTGGTGGATACCCCACCATAGCTTGAGGGGGAGTGTTAGAAGTGTCAATATGTATGACGTATGTTGGTCAAGTGTTTGTTATGAGAATCTTTTCTATAATCCGGATGTTTGTTAGAAATAGGTTGCTGTTTGTTAGAAGATAAGAGGGATATTTCCAGGTCGTGATCCCTTATATCATGGGTGTTGTTGTAACTGTTTAAGTGCAACAAATAGAAGGAAGACAAGCTACGGTGGACTCACTTTTTGAGACACTGTTTTCTAACAATAAGATTGATACCAACAAGAAAACCAAAACCAATATAACAAGATAATACCTTGAGCATAGAATCAGATTCAGAAGATAGCGCAATCTCTACTATGTTCCCGATATCTTCATTCAACATAAAGTCTGGCTTTGCAATCAAGACATGACCAAGAGCCTGTAATAAACATAGATGTAAGAAGAAAGAAAATAAAACACGGAACTGTATTATTGACAATGTGATTGAGGTACAAACCTGCAAAGCTCGCAGCTTTATGCCAAAATCTTCAATATCAAGAAAATTCTTGAGTAAAGAAATACATTTGTTGAGTACAGTCTCACTATAACTAGAAGCCATCAACTCACTTCCATAGCGAATAAGCAGTCCAAGACAAAAAAGAGACCGACCAACTTGCTGCATAATTAGACATTTAATAATAACTGGGCAATATTATTAAACCCAAAGAATGCAGCATAAGCTAGAAATATCTAGCAAGTAGTCCTAATTTGTCAGCATAGAACACGAAGGCTATGTTTCCAAATATAATCCATCACTATAGGCTATAGCCAAAAACATCCATTGCTGACCCCCACCACAACTAGCATAAATAAAATGTCTAAGCTAAGAGACTCGCTCTTCTTTCTCAAACAGAAAAGTAAACAAATCAGTAATTTTCATTAGAATGAAAAAGAAAAAGCATTTGTGGTTTCATCCAAGGAAGAAACATTTTCCAATGAACATTCTCACTGTTGCTCCTCTCACAAGAGCTAATGTGTGTTGTTGATGCATGTGATAGATGGTCAAGACAGACCATATATGTCCATTCTAGTAGCACTAAAATGTCATGCATGGGAATGAAACAAGAATTTAAGTAAGATCTTTCATGATGTAATGCCCTTCTAAGTGAACATTGGAATAAAGGGATCTTCAGCTCATTTTAGGAAAGTTTTCAGGGAATCCATATTAGTAATTAATTATAGAATTTTACCTGCAAGCCACTAACTACTCATAAGTATCCAAACAAGGTTAAAATCATCAGTCATAATATATTCAATATAAACTTAATGCATTCTCCACGTTAAAAACTATTGAACTGGTATACTTGTCAAAAATTTTCTTTTAAGTATCCCTACAGCACATCCAATGCTTGCTTAGATATAATTGATAAGAGAAGGATATTAAAAAGATGCGACCAATAATTTGCATAAGGACAGCTGGTTAAAGAGAATCACCTGTTTGTTATCACTACCAAGAGAACTTAAATGTTTAAAGAAGACTTGAATAAGACTCTTAACTACGTTTGCATCTCTTCCAGCAACTTTGTTCAAAGAGCATAGACACCTGGCAAGATAAAACAAAATTTGAAGACAACACTAAGTACCTAAACTATTGTAAACATAAAAAGCCACAATTACAAGACTTCCAATACACAACAAACTCTTGACTTTGGTCTAAATATTTTCTTGCAAAACAAAAGAATCTAGATGAAAAGCAAAAGAATAAAGGAAAATAAGTAAATAGTAGAAACGAATGGACTATAGAAGTCATGCCCCAATTGCAAGGGACATGAGGATTCTTATTTCTTTAATAACTATTATTTGAAATATGTCGTCATTCTTTTTGTTTTTCCAACATTATCTTACTAGGATCAAGTGCAAACTTTTGTAATAAAATAAACTTCATAATCATATCATAACATTTAGTTAAGTTTACAACTAAAAAGATTTACATCATACCAAAAGTTCATCAACATTTGGTTACATAGTAGTACAAGAGATAATTACAACATGAAGCATCCCCCCACCCATTTGGATTCTCCGAAGACTCTTCTCTTTCAGCACAACATAAAAAATCTTCCTTACATAACTTTGGTACTTTTTCGGGGTTAAAAGCAAATGTTATGAAAAGTGTTATATTCTTCTCTCATGTTTTAGTTCATAAAGTAGACATTCATGGTTTGTTTGGCTATTACATTGGAGTGCTCCCTATTCGTTATTTAGGTCTACCTCTTAGTTCAAAGAAGTTTTCTTATTCCATGTGTATTCCTCTCATTAATAAGATCAAAGCTAAGATTCAACGATGGAAATCATATATGCTATCTTATATTGGCCGCCTCCAACTCTTAAAATCCGTCCTCAATGACATGTCTCACTATTAAACCTCCACCTTCACACTTCTAAAGTGTGTTTTAAAGTTCATTACTAAATTGTTCTCTTCATTTTTGTAAAGAGAGAATATTGATGCTAGGGGTTTCTATAATGTCAGCTGGATGCGGATTTGCAAGCCCTTATTAGAAGGCAGTCTTGGTATCCGAGATATTTTTGAGGTTAACAAAGCTAAATTAGCAAAGTTATTTTGGCAAGTGTTAACAAATAAAAATAGTTTGTGGGTAAAGTGGATTCATGGAGTTTATTTACATGGTGGATCTATATGTACTGTGAGCACAAATTGTGGGTCTCACGCTTGGAACAACATTATTTCCTTGAGAGAAAAAATAGACTATGGTTGTTTCTATAAAATTGGCAATGACATTAACACATTCACTTGGCTTGACTATTAGCTTAACCATTGCCCCCTCATCTAAAAACTCGATCATCAGACTATTGCAAATCTTGAGGGAAACAACTCTTACACGATATCCCAATCCATCATTCAGGGTTTTTGAGCCTTCACCTCTAACACTACGAGCACAGATGAAGCTCTAAACTTTTAAAATGAGAATACTCCTTTCTTATCTCATGCGGATGATAGCATATGGTGGTTATCTTCTACAATAAAATTTTCTTTCAATAGCTATTGGAACTTCTTGAGACTTCCTTCTCCATGAGTGTCATAACACCCGACACCCTTCTGTTCAGTCTAAATACCGAATAAACCAGAATGCATTTATTGCTTAGTTGGTCATGTCCATTGGGATCTTAACTCTAGATAATCTTCAAAAGAACGGACTTCATCTCATTAACAGATGCTCTCTTTGTGAGGTTTGCTAGGAAGCTAGAGACCATTTATTCTTTGAGTGCTCTTATGGTAAACAAGTTTGTAAGCTGGTCCTTCAAAAATGTCACATACTCCGTCAAGTCAACTCCTTCGGTGAAGAGATAAACTGGCTTCTTAATTGTTACTTGCAAAACAAGCATGTAAGTCTCCTCTTGAAACCACTTTTTGTTGCTTACATCTCTTCCATTTGGTACGAGCAAAATAAAGAATATTTGAAGATCTCAAAATACACCATGGTTTATTGGTTGTATCCATTATTTCTCAAGTACAACTTGCTTCGAAAATCCTAAACTACAAACATAAAATTATTGATCATTGTAATTTCCTTATGGACTTTCGGATGTAACTCTGTAAGAACTCTTTAGAACCCTTTTTCCCCTTTGTATTTCTTTGTCCCTTTGGGGGTTCTTAAAATGAGATTTTACTTTATAAAAAAACATTATACATAACCATTATATTAAGTTTATATCCATATGAGCCATCATTTATTCTTCAGATTGGCTACCTACAGGATGAGTGAGGTGAGTATTTGAAAATATACTCAATAAGAACATATAACATTTCTTAAGAACACATAGAATATCTCATATAAGGCCAAACTGAAAAACCTGATAAATCGTAGACATCATAAGCTTTCAAGGAATCGTATATCATGAATCATTTAATCATAGAATCAATTATGGATGTTCTCTATCGAATACCAGATCGGTGCACCCATGAGTTTGTGTTACACTGAGAATAGAATCAATCAATGACCAATCATACTCAATGGGATCTATCAATGGGACAATGCAAGCCAGAGGTTTGTGGGTCATTCCTGTTCCAAGCGTCTGCGGTCGCACACATGGAAATCAGGTATTGTAGATCGTGATCGTAATCGTATGTCCATTAGAGTACATATCATAACTTGTGTCTCATCACCGAGTGCCAAACCCACTAAGAGTAAGGAGGTATCATATGGTATTCACTATATTGACTTAGAATCATAAGAAATCAATCATATCTTTAAAATCGATAATCATAAGATTTCAATATCAAATGAATTATCAAGACATCTTTCAAATTATAGGTATTATGGAATCATAGAAAGAATTACAGGAAATCAGTGGATAAAACTCTCAAGAGACGACACAAACGATAGATAGAACACAAAAGAGAAATCTGGAATAACTCGTTGGTAAAAAGGTATTTCATCATTTAGAAGATCAATAGTAATTCATCATTTCAACTGGTAGGAGAAAGTTGCATCTTAGAAGAAAGAAGAATCTAATATAAAGAAATCTATCTATAGTTAAGAAGGTTTAAGTTCTTACCTCTTCTCTTGGCCAAGTGCCCCTTCAACTAGCTCTTCTATATCTTCCTCCTAGCCTCCTCTTTTATGTTCTCTTATTTCAACTCCTCCACACCCTTATTTATAGTTTTTCAGGTGCTTTAGCTTTAAGTTATTAGAACTTTGTTGAAAGAGTATTTTAGTAATTTCACACTTTCTGATAACCAATCAGAATTAGTTGCCCTTATCAACCAATTAGTTTTGCCTTCCTTATTAACCTATCAAGATTCGCCATCTCTTCTACCCTATCAAAACTCGCTGAGTAGATTACTTCATGTAACGACCCAGCCCTAAGTGCAACGTAATGGACTAAGTCATTTCTTTAAAATGGGTACCCCGGAAATTAAAGATCTATAGTCCATTCCCACTTATAAACAGGATCTTCTCCCAGTAGGTATTAGATGAGGGACTAAGTTGAGGGATTTCACAATCCACCCACCTTAGGAAATTTCGTCCCCGAAATGCCTATTATTGGCCCGTTGCTAACCCCAGCCCACGTCCTTTTGGCCCGTGACCGGCAACCTAGCCAACGTTTCTAGTCTTGGCCCGTTGCTAGCCCCAGCCCACGACCTTTTTGGCCCATGACCGGCAGCCTAGCCAACATCCCTAGTCCATCCCACCATCTAACACGGAACCAGGTCAGCTCTGATACCATTTGTAACGACCCAGCCCAAAGTGCAACATAATGGGCTAAGTCATTTCTTTAAAATGGGTACCCCGGAAGTTAAAGATCTCTAGTCCATTCCCACTTATAAACAAGATCTTCTCCCAGTAGGTATTAGATGTGGGACTAAGTTGAGGGATCTCACAATCCACCCACCTTAGGGAATTTCGTCCCTGAAATGCCTATTCTTGACCCGTTGCTAGCCCCAGCCCACGACCTTTTTGGCCCATGACCGGCAGCCTAGCCAACGTCCCTAGTCCATCCCACCATCTAACACGGAACCAGGTCGGCTCTGATACCATTTGTAACAACCCAGCCCAAAGTGCATCGTAACGGGCTAAGTCATTTCTTTAAAATGGGTACCCCGGAAGTTAAAGATCTTTAGTCCATTCCCACTTATAAACAGGATCTTCTCCCAGTAGGTATTAGATGTGGGACTAAGTTGAGGGATCTCACAATCCACCCACCTTAGGGAATTTCGTCCCCGAAATGCCTATTCTTGGTCCGTTGCTAGCCCCAGCCCACGACTTTTCTGGCCCATGACCGGCAGCCTAGCCAACGTTTCTAATCCAGCCCACCATCTAACACGGAACCAGGTTGGCTCTGATACCATTTGTAACGACCCAGCCCAAAGTACAACGTAATGGGCTAAGTCATTTCTTTAAAATAGGTACCCCGAAAGTTAAAGATCTATAGTCCATTCCCACTTATAAACAGGATCTTCTCTCAGTAGGTATTAGATGTAGGACTAAGTTGAGGGATCTCACACTTCACTTAAAAATTATCTTAAAATATTATAAAGTTTACTTAATCGTTAAGTTTCCTATTTTGGAACTTTCTAGAAAGACTATTTTAGTCATTTTGTCTTCTACTTTCATCCTTTATCCTATAAAAATACTAATCACTAATCAATCAATCTAATTCCACTTAATTAACTCAGCAAATATTCATAAAAGTAAATAAAAATCAGGTCATTACAAGAATTCTTTGTGACGACAACACGATAATGACTCAAAAATGACTATGATAGATGAATATAGTAGTATTTACAGTTATTAATCAACAATAGGAGGAATTGACGTTAGGACTTGGCAGTAACATGAATGTCAGTTATCCCAAAAAGGAAACATAAGAAAGCAAAATACGGCATGTACCTTATGCAAGAATGCACGACTGTCAAAAAGGAATGCCGATAGATCATGTGTTTGAGGTCTTGCTCCAGTTCCTCAATAACACCTTGGGGAGGCCTCCTTAAAGGTAAAACAGAATCTATAACAAAAACTATGCTTTCTAAAAGTTGTGCAACTGCCCGATTGTCAATCTGAAAAAAGAGAAAAAAATGAACATGCACTTAATTTAAACTCAAAAAAACTACTAATTTCAAACATGACAACCATGTAACTTAATCAAGATAGAACTCTAGGATCCCCCTCCAGTACACCAGAGTAGAAACTGTCTTAAATTTCATCAATCAAAATGACACAACATCCACACCCATGAATGAAGAAAACAAACCTGGAGAAGCCATGTATAAGATACACGAACATATAGGTAAATATTCCATGCCACCACTTAAATTTTATTTTCAAAACCTCCAGGTTCATGGACTGTCACAGAACCACACCAAATCAAGTTTTGTAGTACACAAGATTTTACAGGGATCCTAATGTAACCTGAATCGCACATCAGAAAGAAGCATTCATCTTTCCAAAACTAGCACTATCGAAATAACCTCTCAGTCCCCCCCCCCCCCTTTCTTTCCAACACAAATATTCCTCATTTTCGCTCTCTATCAATATTATGACAATTAAATTCATAGCACCGAGGAAGTCCTAAATATCCTAAACCCAAAATATACCTTGTCAAATGTTGATGACAATTTTGATCGGTTATCTCCTTCTAGCAAATTTTCCTTCAGGAGTTGCCGCCCTTCCCAAGCATGCCATGGCACCCCCTTAATTGGTTTAAATCGAACAAACTGTCACGCTTTCATTCATCGCTTGGTTTCATGCCTGATGGTATCTTTAACTTCGGAAGACCACAAAAAGAGAGGTATCTACTTTGTAAATAGGTGATATTTGTGCAAGCATGTTTGATATATTATCCTCCATAAAAGTCATATGCTCCACCAAATCAAATCTTTCAAGAATGAGATTAAATGGCTTCTAACCTTTTGCTCTCAAAACAAGTATGGAAGTTTCCTCCTAATGCCTCTTTTGATTAACTATGAGCACAACAAAAGATTCATTAATGGCCTAAAAATGCGACAAGCCTCGGTGTCATCCATTATCTTATACGTCTAGCTTGCCTTACAAAAATCTTAATTATAAGGACAAATTCAGATCATTGCTTTTTCCTTTTGAAACTCAAGCGTTCTCTAAGAGAACTTGTTTTTCCCTTATCTTTGAAACTACCCGCTAACCCGATTAACAGATTTAAAATAAATCCTAATTATAATAGAAATCAAAATAAATTCTAATTACAATAGAAAATTATTTAAAGGATTCAAGACAAATCTTAATTACAATAGAAAAGTAATATTTTTACCAATAAAAAATAAAAGGGTAATATTATAAAATAATTAGATGGCACGTGGCAAAACAAATCTTAATTACAATAATAAAGTACAATTTTTACTAATAGGAAATAAAGAATAATATTGTAAAATAATTAAATGACAGGTGGCAGTACACGTGGTAAAACAAATCCTAATTACAATAGAAAAGTAAAATTTTAAATAATAAGAAATAAAGAGTAATATTGTAAAATAATTATAGGACACGTGGCAACACCATATTAAAAGTTTGTTTTATATATTAATATAGCTTTTTGCTATCATTATACTAGTTTCCACGTTGGGAAGTTTTAAATGAAATTTTACCCAATCAAAAACATATTTGCTGTGTATACCATCTCTTACCCAACAAGATGAGATCACAAAGGGCAAAATGGTGAAGAAGAAAGGTTGAAGAATGAGGCAAATGTCAATGTTTACTCATTTTATAGCCATGATCCTCAAGGTTTGCATCACTAAATCAAGACCACGAATACTAACTGAATTCAGATGCAACTGAATATTAGTAAGCATAAATTCAAATTTTTTTAGCATCTGGTTCGCACTAGTTGATAGGTTTACTGGTTCTAAAAGAAGACATTTTAATTTTGCACACCTAAGATCTCTCTAAGACTGCGTAGACACAACCATTGTTCAGTCAACTCAGGCCAATTACATACAATAAAATTTGGTGGACATCAACAGCCAGGGCAACAATAGCTGGATCCAAACAACAAGCAGAAACTCAAAAGCAGCTCCATTGTCTCCATGCGTTAATAAAGAAAAACTTAACTCTATCTTTGACAAAATAGCAGATCTCACAGTAATAAGCAACTGTGGTAGTAGTAGAAACTGACACAAAAGCAAAAAACAATAATGCTAAAAACAATGACAAAAGAACTGCAGATATTTATATACAAGCAAAAGTAGTACCTGACTTTTAAGATAAGGCTGTAAAGTGACCACAAACTGAGATGGATCAGCTGCTGGAGCACACAGTGTGGCGTCGACCGCACAAAAAGCATGCAATGCTAACACATAAGGAAGTGCTCGAACTTCTGTTTCTTTGTTAGTCATCTCTTCCACCTGAAATGGACAAAATGGTATCAGTAACTTTCATACATCCAAGTAACTTCAAAATGAGAAAATTAGCACTTTGAACCTCCAATATTTTCTCCAATAAGCATTTGCACATAAGTTCACAACGTCTGCGAACAGAAGTCAAAGCAATTGCATTCATTCCGACGGCTTTAGCAGATTGTGGGATAAAATCAAGTAACAAATTTCGTCGAATGACAATCATTAAAAACTGATGATTGGGCAGCTTTCTCAACATATCAACAATCTGTTCTGTCTTTTTTGCTATTTCCAGAGAAATTAGGCTACTGCTTCCATAAAACTGAGTCTGCACTCTAGACGACTCTTCAAACCAAAACTCGTAAAATGTTTTGCACACTAGATCCTACAAAAAGTAAATCAAATAAAATGGGCATTAACTCCCTGCATAAATTACCAAATTTGCTCACAAAATAAGTTCAACATTTCATTTGTTTATTTAAATGCATTTGAGCCGGTTCTCATGCATAAAGGAGTTCATTTTTGCAATTCCTTCTAATGGTCTATGTAATTTACACATTATGTTGTGGTCATTGGCGTAGATGGATCATATATGAACAAACCTCAAATAATTAGCCCCACATCCAATACCTATTGGGGTAAAATCCGGTATATTAATTAGGATGTGCCTATAGATCTTAAACTTCCTAACCAATTTTAAAAAAATGACTAGGCCACAAGCTTGAACTTAGGTTGGATAGTAACAAATAATATCCGAGCCAACCCAAGCCCATGTTGGATGATGGGGTTTACAAGACACTAACAAGACTCGTGGGTCATAGAAAGGAATTTTAATGAAGAAATTTCCTTAAGGTGGATGAAATATAAGATCTCCCAAATAGTTAGTCTCATATCTAATACCTTATGGGATAACATCTAGCATATTAGTGGGGATATACCTATAGATCTACAACTTTAATTAACCATTTATGAAGAAAAGACTAGGCTCATTACTTTGCACTTGAGCCGGGTCGTTACAATATGTTTCTCCTTCCATCACTCCTAACATGGTAACATAGCTTCTTGTGATCAAAATTATTTTCTTAAAATTCCCCATGCATCATATTTTGTCTTCCTAATCGTTTGAATCCCAATCTTAGGTCAAACTATTATCTAAGGTCCAAGCATATAACAAGAGATGAGTGTAAACAACATATAAATTCCAAACAAAAGCATGGAATATATACACTGTCCATCTTTCAGATGATACAACTGCATAAACGTCATTCAAATATTAAATTCAATAGCTTTTTCATCTCTCAAAAGACATGCCATTATTAGTATTTTTGTCCAAAGCAAACCTGTATACTAGCTTCATCATCGTTGACACGAGAAATTATTTCAATACATGCACTTGTAAACTCGGGAAAATCGGGAGTTGATGTGCACATGTCTCGAATTATCCTAATAGCGCGCTTGCGTACACTAACTCCAGTGTCTTTCATCCTTTCAGCAACCTTCTCAAAATACTACATCACATAAAAGCCCTTAGTGCCTTTCTACTATTCTACTAAGAATAAGCATGCGCATGTTTGTTGAAAACAAAATTGCATTACCTTCACACCCACTTCTGGATGAGAGGAGATATGCCTACCAACAAGTTCTAAAGCAGCTTCGCGCACAGATATAGCAGAATCGCAAAATCTCCCCTCAACAGCAGCTTGAACATTTTTCTCACACAAGGCTTCTGGATCTGCCTCCACGATCACACTAACCTGCAAATAGAAAGAAAGATGAGCAAAGAGATTGAAATAAAAAACAATCTGTACCAGATAAAACAGACTACAGATTGTTGCTTACTGCTCGCAAAGCCTTAGCTCTTAGAATAGGAGAGTTCTCTCTTAAGCTTGCCTGAAATCAAACATTGGTTAGAAAAGCTAGCATGATAAAGAAAGGTGACAAATGACGATGATATTAATAATGGCAATGATGATGACAACAATGATGATAGGAGCAAGCAGCAATTATAGCACCCAAAAGATAGCATTCAATCACTCACCAGAAGAATGTAAAGGATTTTATCAAATCCTCGGGCAAATGAATTATCTTGTCCAAGGGCCAGTGATAATCTTTTAGCAGATGCCCTTGTTAGCAATGAAGAAACAGTTCCAAAGTCCCGTACAATGGCTTTTGATTTTAATCTCACAAGATAATACATAAATTTATCCTTTGACTTTGGGTCATCCTTATACCACTGGCAAAGATAAAACCTACAAGATATGACAAACGATAAAAAGGAATAGTCAGTGAATGTGGAAAACTAAAAAGTTGCCCGCTAATGGACACAAAATCCTTTTCAGTGTCTTCAGACAGAACTAGAGGCCCTAGTTAGTAGCAACAACAGCTAGCAACATGTTCTGTTCGCATGTTTGTGTTATTGGTCACTGATATGTGAATAATTCGTATTGCGAAACCAGGTAAATATAGATTCATTACATACCAGCATGCGAACAGATGTGCATCATCTGAAGAACTGGATTCTTGAAGGTAATTTAGAAGCAACTGTTGGACAACCTCTACTTTAGAAATTCCAGCTGATTCCACTTTACAGCTTTCTTCAATCTTAAGGGAATCACAATGGAGTGAGTTGCAGTAAGAGGTCAATGCAACAAGTTGCCTTTTGCAAAGACACAACTGACAAAGCCAGCTATTTTGCAAATCTTCCTGTAATGGGAGTGACAAGCAATCTGCATGAAATCTCCTCTCGCAACTTTGACAAATAATCAGATGCCGATGACTTTGTGCTTCACCACAAACAGCACAAAGGATCAGCTGATTGCTATTTACACCTGCAGCATTATCTTGAGAATCCTCCAGCATCCAAAACCTATTTCTCTTGCTGACAACAGAGTCCCTTTTCAATCTAGCAGCAATTGTCCCAAGAAGATCAATGGCAAAGCAACGGGCTGCAGATATCCTTTGATTTTAACCCAGCATTTTGGAGAAGCAGCACACATAAAACCTACAAGTTGAATTCTGTACTAAGGATAGTTTGAGAGAAAAAAAGCTCAGGTCACCTTGAATCACCTCTAGTATGAGGGCAGAAGCAGGGTACTCAGGTAAGTTCAAGGTCATAAGAAGATCCGCAACCAGATTCTCAATGGTAACTTTTAATTCAGAAATATCTTGATTTTGTGTTTTAGCAGTGGTAAATCGCTGGACAACACGGGTCCAGAAAAGACAGCTGGCCTCAGTTCCAGCCTCATAACATTTGGTGGGATAGTAAGTATCAACTGAGAGATCAAAATCAGATAGGCTGCCAAATTTTTTCCCAATAAACTCATGAAGGTTAGGATTTGACTGAATTATTTGGATCAACAAAGCAGTTATCATCTGAATCTGCTGTTGTTCTTCATCAGGTAGATGGTATGTTCGGAGGGTTCTCTTTGAAAATGGTAACTTCCACAGCAGCTGAAACAATTCATCAATCACAAAATTCCTGTGTTGCATATAGGAAGTGAAGACCTGCCAAAGATGCAATAATTAAAATTCAAAGTTTTTAGTGATAAGACAAAACCAAAGTAATATAATGATTTAAAATGACCGAAAAGATTCAATACCACACTTATCAAACTCATGGACTTCAACTGCAAGATATGAAAATTCTCAACAGTGAATGTAGTGAAGCTTGTCTTTACTAACTGCAATATGCAACTATCCGGCAACCTTTCTATCAACAACAAATCTTTAAGTAGCCCAACAATGGAGCAGAGTTTCTGAAGTACGGAATGAACAGCAGAAGAAATCCTACAGAAAATTCAAAATTAAATTAAAAAAGCTAATGAGTGCATCATTTTAATGCATCAAGGACCTAATCATGGCACAAGACAACAATGTACAGACAGTCAAGTTATAATGATGACCACACTTGTTTCCGGTTGACTTCTTCACTTTAGCACTCTTAGAACTACGACGCCTCTTACTTGCTGAACCAACTTCCGGATCAACCAGTTCTTCGTCCTCACCTATGAATAAAAAACATTAAATTATGTTCATTCTGCAATGGAGAAAAAAAAAGGGGGAAATAACAGAAACTACTGAAAGTTACACAATCTCTTAAATTTCAAACAAAATACTGTACTCTGAAATGTAAAACTACCTATTATAAGCAGATTTCACTAAGACAACCAGTTAGTATTGCATTCACATCATAATAACTGCTCAACAGCCTAGCAAGATTAAGTTGCAACCTCAAACCAACAACGGACAAGCTTGCGTGGGAGGTACCAGCTACATTAGAGTAATGACAAATGACTTCATAAAAAAATTATAGTTCACCATCACAAATGTAAAATGTTGGAAATTATAAAAACGGGGACATAAATAGAAGATCCTTCAAACTTCCATTGGTAAAGGATCCTTGCTTTCATCAGTGACAATACTTCAATTTATCCTCACACTTTATATCTAGAAAACTAAATAACCAAAATTGTACAATGGACAATACTTTTCATTTTCTAAACCATAAACCAGTTTAAATAAAGCAAAATTTTTCTATTTAGTTTTGGAGCCAGCTTGAATGAATGAGTAAAATAGAAAAGAAATATAAATTCTAGGTTATTGAAGTAAATATTTAATGGTTTTCTTTCCTAAAAACTCGAGCTTTAAGGACAAGTAGTTAGACCATTTAAAATTTATATAATATCAAAGCCAAAAATTCAAATCCTCTTAAATGCTTAGAGAAATATTAATTTGCCTCATATTGTGACCAATGGACTATTTACCTCTTGTTTGTATTTGCCCACGTGCTAAGCCTTAAAAACCGTTTGCTTGCACGTGAAGGGGAGTGTTAAAGTAAATATTCTGTAATTTTCTTTCCTAAAAGCTCGAGCTTTTGGGACAAATGGTTAGACTATCTAAAATTTACGCAAATTTACGCAGGTCAAATAGGAATAAACCACAAATAGTCTTGCCTTCCATACAAAGATGCACCTCAAGTACCAAAGTAGAAGCCTCATATGTGGCATTTGAAGGCTCATTCGAGCCATTTCTTCCTTATCACTCAATACTATAAACAACCAAATTAGATAATTGATGGAGACCGAACTTTACAGAATCTAGTTCACTTATCAATCGTCTATCTACTATTCTTGTTCCACATATGCACCAAAATATATAAATTAAGGGCTCAAGAAAACAACTATGGGTAGAGATACTAAAAGGTCCAATACCATCTGAAGAACCAACTTCTTTAGGTCTATGCAGAGCTTGGTAAGATGGATCACAAATCAACATGCATTCCATAATATGATGCCTTGAGCAGTCTAGGATTCTTTCAATCATCTGCCAAACCACAAAGCAAGATATTGCACAACTCATTACAACTAATGGAAAATAACAGATAAGAAAATAGAATATGACAATCTTAAGAAAAATATACACATACTTCCTCCTTATAAAGCTGCTTTGGCATTTCATGATGTGTCATCACGACCAAAGAAGTATGAGTAGCTTCTAGCGCACACATTATCATTGCTAAAACATCTGAATCGGGCTGGAAAGAGAGATTTGTCATACATTTCCAAGTCATCATTAATAACACAAAAAATGTCAGAAGCCAACACGGATTACATCAAAGATCAATATAGCAATGCCAGTTAATAATGTTCCTGAAATCAATGAAATATCATTGCACACTCTGACTAACCTATGTATTATTAGTGACAAAGAATCCCAACTAGTATTGCTAATCAAAGTAATCAAACCACCATGCAAACTCCAAGTGCCAACACAACAAAAACTATAATGCCCTCCCTTACACAGTCAAATCAAACACAACTAGGAAAACACTTACACTTTCATTTTCATCAATTGACAAAACCTGTCCAAGCTGAATTTGACGATCCAAAATATTTAACAACCTCACAAGAACCTCTGCCGGAACAAGATGCAGGAGTTTCTTCTCACGGAAGGATATTATTTGGTTCAAAAGCTGTTTGATATCTGCAAGATGAAGAGGTGAGCCATCCTCTTCATCAACTTCATCGTTTGCGCCTTCCGCTCTACTGCAAAAGTCCTCTAGCATCTCACAGAAGTTCCTCAATGCAACATCTAAATTCACACAACCGGATAACAAAGATGCTTGTGTAAAAAAAAATAAAGAAAAAAGAAAAAGAAGAAGAAAAAGCAAGGGAAGAAACACATTCCAGCATGCACCTTGATGTGGAGAGTCTTCACCATTCGTAGATTTCAATTCGTGGCCTCCTCTCTTGCTGCCTCTAAGTTTCCTTGTAGGCAAGGGAGGTGGAGTAACCTACAACAATAACATCCTTGCAGGATTACATGGGCAAACAATAAATTCGATGCTAATCAGTGCCAGCATGAGTATAATAGATTCGTACATTGAGAGCATGATCATCAGAATGGCCCATAAAAACTTTTTCATCAATTGTTTGCGCATGACCAATTGGCGGAGTAAATTTAAAAGGCTTTCTATCCTGTGTTGAATCATGACAAATCTGTTCATCGATAAGACCTGAGAAACTTAAACAGGACAACATAACATTAGTAAACACTGCTACACATCAAGATTGATGAGAAGAGTAGGTGACACATTATTTACAACCATCAGCCTATATTATTACGGAAAACAACATAGAAGAACACAAGGAAAGTTTCATACGTAGACAAATCATCCGAAGAAACTCAAAGTCTATTCCCTGTAAAACAAGTCCAAGTTTCCTAGTAGTGTTGTGCCCAGGATTCATTATATACTCCCACATCCAAGCCAACAAGACATGTCTTTGTCATAAAAATGTGGTTTTGGTTCGCTTGTGGATCTTAAACAAGGGCTAGCCACTTCGAAGGATGATTCTGACCCATCCATTTGCACAAGTCTGGTTCATTATTATGGTATCAGAGTCCTGTTTTGCCATTTCGGCCACTATGTTTTGTAACTTGCTGAATCAAAACTCGCTGCAAAAATCACTTTTTCCTATATCGCCAATATCCAGCATAGATTTTGCAACATATCGGCGATATCTAATTGTGGGTTAGAAATTGTCAACCCCTTTTGTTTAAAGTTCAAACTCATTAGCTCATCATACCAAATTAGTTGTTTGGACCAATTAATCCATTAGCTTGTGTTGGCCAACCATGTTTGCACCCAATTACTTCGTTTGCAATTTTAATTACCATCTTGATTATTTACTAGCCCAATAATTTTACTTTTTTTGATTGTTTTTTTAAACTTATTAAGTGCTTTGTGAGTTAACCTTTAATGTGTTTGGAGAATTTTTTTTATAAATATCTTTCTTAGTGGATTATTAATTGATTTAAATTAACAAAATAAGTTAATTAGGCTAGAGTGTGGATACAATCTTGTATCTTTTCTAGGGTTTTTACTCAAAATCACGTAGAAAGTGAATAGAAGAGGATAACTTGAGAATAATAGGTTCACATAAATTTCTATTCCCTCTAAACTTTACTCCAAATCACATAGAAGATGATTAAAGGGTGCACAACAAGATGCACAAAGCAAAGTTTATATTCCAATAGCAATTCTCCTTCATTACATCAGGAAACATATTTATAAACTATCTTTAAATAACCTTTCCCACAAAAGTAACAAATCTAGGGAGGGTTATAACTTAATTAGATAAACGAAAGGTTAGTTAGAGGAGAAGTTACAATTATTTAAACATTTATTAAATAACCTTTGACCATCTAGTTTGCACACGATCAAAAGGTGTAACCTAAGGATTCACTACATTTATAAGCCAACAATTATGTTTGTTCAATGTGTACCATTGGTCATAAACTATGTCAATTCAAGTTCAAACCCATATTTATGCATTCAAAAGCTATAGAATAATTACCCCTATTTTATAATATATGAGAAAAATTAAAGTGAGCTACACTTTACATAGCTTTTATAAGCTACACCTTTAAGACATAATGGTAACCATTTGTATATGAAGTTGAGTACATAAGTAAGAGGTTTTTTCAGCAATCAACATGACCTATATTTATATTTTAAAAAATACACTAGTTTAAAAAAATTAAAAACTAATACTTATTGTAATTAATTGGAAAATTAAAAAAAGGGCAAAATATTAAATTGATTTAAAAATTTACAAGTACCCTAATTATTTATTTTTACATCTATTTATATGGATTTTAGGTAATAGAACCTTCTAAATTGCTCTAAATAAAAGGTGTAGTTCATATAAGCTATATGAGGTGCAATTCATACGCATAAGATTCATAACATATAATAAGAACCGCAATTTTTTTTAAAAATTTGTCAACACATCTTTAATATATCTCTGTTATCTAGGCCAACCAAACATCTTAAATAACACCAAAATCTAATATTGCAAACCTTGATAAGAGCCCATCAAAGCCAAAATGGGTGTGCAATTAGAATACATGTGTATTTATCACTTTTAAACTTAAAAATTTTGAGGGAAAAAATCTCCTAAGAGAGTAGTATGTAAAACCTCAAGGCCGGTAAGAAAAATCAAACATCAAATGCCAACTAGAGAGGTTTCAGGCATAAAAGGGGAGGAATGTTGGAAATCTTCAAGATGGGCAGGTCAGTATGAAGGAGATGATAAGTCAGGTTCATAAATTTGCACCTCCTAAATGCTATCACCCCACTTAATAAATAATTTTTATTTAAAGCAGTTTCATATTCCATATTTGTTCTTATTAAACTTAAAATGTGCTTCCTAGTCTTCACCTAACTAGATAGCATAACTGTTTCCAACTACCAAATTCTACATCAATGATGGGCACCGGAGGATGATGCAAAGCTTAACGAGAAGAAACTCTAATAGAATTTGGCGGGAGGGCAAGGGGGCCTCAAGACCCAAGCATATTCTAAACCTGAATGACTGTCGACAAGCACTAAGAGCATAAGCATGCAGAGATATGAAAAAATAAGACAATTATAACTTTAGCAGGCTGACCCAAAAGAACCAGTATACCTGTTTCACATTTTTACCTGGAATACAATACTCAAATGCTTCAGAGTTAAATTTCAAAACTTCGCTGTAAAGGATTAAGGGATCTGTAAAAATCTTTGCAGAAGGGCTTACGTCATTTCTAAGAGTCCTGTGAAGAGCATCTTAATCAGGAGTTTTATAAAATAAAAAAATGGCATCTGCGGGTAAATATAAATGACCAACTTAGTATTTAACGATAAATTTCAAAAACATGTTAGACACTTTAAATGCAAAGGGGGCATTAGACACAAAAATACACTACAAGGACAAGCAGTCAAGTTAGTATGCTAATCTCCAGGTATTGCTCGATAGACAACAAACCAATTCCCCATTGCCGAGGCCAGTAGCCATCCTCTAACATCAAATTTACATGCAAGTTTTAACTTAAAATTTCCCTTCAAGATTACAATACATAAAATGGTTCAAAAAAAGCTTGCATCTACAAAAAGCCCATCTGTCGGAGGCAGAGAAAAGATCATAACTGGTGTAACCAACCAAGTATACCAATTATTTATGACACCAAAAAGGAGTTATAATTTCCTCAATTCTAAATCCAAGGTAAGGATGAAACATAAGCAACCCGGCATGTGGCACACATGAGATTAGTCCTAGAATACTAGTTTGATAGCATAGTTCGTACCAAATCAAATTCCAACGCACTAATGAGAAAGCCATTTTGAAAGCTGCTACAATTACACACCAGACGCGGTGCAGCCAGATTTAATTTACAAATATATATATATATATATATATATATATATATATATTGTAAATAACAATTTTACCATAACTTCGTCACCAACAATTCGCTCCTTCCTCAGAAGGTACAAATCTCATCGTGAACTTCAATTAACTAAATAACGCACTTGACATTCGAGACAAAACAAAATCACAAACTCAAATTCAAGAACCAAGAACAGCTACTCCCAAAAACAGACCAAAACATCATCAACTCCCCTACAAAGCTAATTGTTTAATTCATCCAACAAGGAAAAAACGCAGTTGACACTCTTAACGCCAGAGACGAATACGAAACCACAAATTCAAAATCAAGAACCGAGAACAGCTCGGTCGAAGGTAAGAAGAACGTACAAGTAAGAAACATCGGTATCTATTAGCAGATCAGCTATCTTCCCCGCTTGTGCGAGTATCTCCGGCCGGTCCACCGGCCGGGCTTGGTCATCGAAGAGGTGGAGATCCCGCTCGGGCGCGCCGCAGAAGAGCGGGAGCGAGGCCAGCGGGACGGACGAGGACGCATCCCAGTAGGTGGTGTTGGTGAGCCGGCATGGCCTACCGGCGGCCAGCCGGCCGCCGCCGTCGGCGGAGGTCGCCATGGCTCAGTCGGCGACGACTAGACGGAAGGGGAGGTCGCAGGTCATGGGCGGCGGCGTCGATGGGAGGAGCGAATTGGAGGTAATTAGGAGTTCCGGTGCAATTAGGGTTCCGGCAACGGGCCCGGCCGCGAAGAAATAGGAGGAGAGCGGAAGAAGCCGGAATTAGAGCAGTGGACCGCGGGTTTATATATGGGTGAATACGAAATGACGAAAATGGCCTTGTTCAGCTTAGCCAACGACTTACGGCGGACGTTTTGGAGGTGCACCTCCAAATTAAAAAAGCAAACCCTCAATCCAATCAATAAAATGATGTCATATCATATTTAAAGTTACAAAAATATATATATATATATAAATATAATATATATATATATTGTTCGTCCAAATTTTTCACCGCACCCCTCGGCTCAATCATGATGGTTAACCCAGCCAGTCGTGGTTGAACCCGTGGTTATGCCTAATTTAATAGAAATAAGATACGTGAGATTTATTCGGAAGGAGGGAAAGGGGTGGAAGCCGGAACACCAAGCACCAAGGGGTGGAAGCCGGAACACCAAGCACCAAGGGGTGCATGTGTTGGCGTGCAGCACTTCAGCCGGGTGTCTATATAAGGAGATGTTATCCTTGTGTAGAGGGAGAGAAAAACAAAATCAGATCAAAAGTGATCAAGTGTGGGTGAGTGCCTCCCTGCGTGGAGATGTGAGGTAGTGTCGGGTAAGGGGGATTGCCGGTGTGTGGCTGCAACCAGCCTTGGTCGGGGCCAAGTGCTGGGCACACCCAGTAAGCTGTCGGTGCAGCGTTGTCCACCTGTGACCGAACCATCCAGTTCTATTCCAGCAGCCTCGAGCCTGCGTGCCGAGTGCTGGGGAAGTCCGTCGTGTGTGCGAAATGGCCATCCCACCGAGTGCATAAGAATTGTCTAAGTGTTATTGGATACTTGTGACTCTTTAGTCTCATCCCGCTGTCTCTTTGCGCGGCAAGGGCGCCTCGGTCCCACCGAACCCTTCCAACCCGACGCGGACGAACCCGCGCCCGAACATAAATTGGCGACTCCACTGGGGACCGTCAAGAGGTAGCAGTGCGGTTTGAAGAGATAGTGTGGATAAAAGAAAATGGCGCCGGAAACAAGGAATGCGACACGCCAAAGGAACGCGCTAATGAAGATGACCCATCCACATCAACTCAAGGAAGGCAAAGAGAATTGGAAGTAAACATGGAAGCAAGCCAGCACATTGCGGGAAATGTGCGAGAAAGAATTCAACAGCTGGAAGCAGTGTTGAATGAAGGAAATGAAGGAGGAACTACTCCAAGTAGAAGCATGATGAGACGGGAAGAAAATAGCCAAAGTCCAAAAAGCAATGAGGAGATGAACCAAGCATCACAAGTCGGACAAATACTTTTGACGCAATCAAATCAGCTAAGTGGAGGACAAGTGCAAAATGAAGCAATTGAAGAGAGATTCCGCCGAAGTGAAGAGCGGATGCAACGGATTGAGGATATGATGCAACAAGTGCTCGCCCAAATGCAAAGGGCTAGTGCTGCAACCGGGAGCTCGTCGAAAAGAGAAGACGACCTTCCCACCCAATGTCCAACAATGGACCAACCCCTGGAGGCTAGAAAGATGTTTTCAACCTCCACAAACCCAATTGGATCAACCTCATTCCCAGCTACCGAAACAACTACTACTACATTGAGGGATCAAGCCAACATCCCTCATGAAATTAAAAATTTTTCTTTGATTTCAAGTACTGAGTCCATCCACCAAACATCTACTTCATTGTCCAAACCAAGTTGGATGAAAGACTATCCAACTATGCAACCAAGTCGGACCGAGCATAGTTTGCTTCCCACTCAGCATGGTTTCCACAACCACCATACTACCAGCCAACATACCCGTATCGGTGGTATGACCCTGCATTCTCTCAACAACCACCTTCCATGGTGTTCTCACCATCAATTGCAACCACAATGCCCATCCCAGCAATGCCAACAAGTCAAATACCAACCATACCAGTAGCACCAATGTCAGATATTTATTATGAAGAATTGAAAGCTGAAATGGATGCACAAGCCGCACTTATAAGTCGCATTGATTGGCGCAAGAAAGACAAAGAACCTAGTAAAGTTGTAAAGCGTCTTCGTCCTTTAGCCGATGAAGTTTACACGGAAATTTTGCCGGAAAAATACAAGCGCCCAACTTTTACGAAGTTCGATGGAGACGGCAATCCGGGAGATCATGTCACAATTTTTGAAATTGAGTGTGGAACAATTGTGGCAAATGAAAAATTAAAGTTACAACAATTCCCGGCATCACTTAGCGGTAATGCCTTGAGATGGTTCAATAACCGCCCCTCTGGATCAATCAATTCATGGGATGAATTTGTTGAGCAGTTTACAGAACACTTTCAATCCATGGAAATTCCAGTGACAATAGAACACTTAAGACAGTGTCGAAGGGAATCGGGTGAAGAATTTGCTACATATGTGAAAAGATTTAGAAGCCTCACATCTCAAATGAAAGAGACCCCTGACATTAAGGAGCTTGTGAAAATTTGCGCAATGAACGCCGGATCAGCTGCATGGTTCTTAAGTGGTGCACAATGCAACACTTTTGAACAATTGTTTGAAAGGATGTTGATTTTTGAAGAACTTGGAAGGGTTTCTGCTTCTCTGAAAAATGCTAAGGCATCAACCAATGCTGTCACTGAACTTGGAGAATCAAGTCGGGAAAAACAATTGGAAGGGCCAAGGAATAACAATGAAGATAGAAAGGCTGCGCCTCGACAACGGCGTGAATGGAGAAATATAGAAGATTACACCTTCAATGTTGGTGATACTGAAAGGTGGTTTGATGTTTTGGTCAAGCAAGGAAAAATCACTCCCTAGATACCGAAGAATCCACCTAAACCGGAGGATGAAAAGAAAGAGAATTTTTGCCGGTTTCACCAAATGCTTGGCCATCCAACGGTGATATGTCGAGATGTGATGGAAAAGATCCAAGAGTTGCTGGACAAAGGAGATATAAAGTATAAAGCTGCTAATGCTAATGTGATGACAGTAAGCCACTTATCCTTACCAATGAAGTCTCATAAAGGAAAAGAGAAACAAGGAGAGGAAATGGATGTCCCGATGGCTAATGTTGAAGACACAAAGGTGTTGCCTGCTTCCACTATAGAAGATAAAGGATGTTCTACACCTCTATCGATCCAAAAGTTTGAAGTCCAAGCTAATCAAGGAAAAAGACTTTTCGAAAAAGATGAGCTGGATAAAGAAAAGATGGAAGATCAGCTTGCTGTCAGAACAACTTCAACACAAAAGGAAGTCAAGTCAAAGATCTCAAAAACAAGACTTCGCTTGATGTGCAGCTTTGGCGGAAAGATAGTAATCCAGGGAAGGAAGCAACACTACTTTGGAGGAGACACACGACTGGTTGTACTGGAGCATGATTGTTCTTATTCAAGTCTTGTCGCCCAAATCAGGGGTACATATTCTACCAGCATCCCTTTGGTGATTAAGTGTCAGCTACCCGGTGAAAGCTTCAATTACCTTATCACAATCGCCAATGATGAAGACTTGGTAAATGTAATCAAAGAACAAGAGGAGTTCAACACAAGTCATGAATCAACATCTCGTCTCCACTTCTTCGTGTCACCAAAGATGTCAAGATCGCAATCCAACCAGACATGGGACAAGAAGTTGGGGGCTCCAATCAAAATCACTGCTACTAGAAGGTTTAAAAGAGAAGCAGCCAACAACTCAACAAATAGTAGGAGGCATCATAAAAGATCAAGGTCACCTCCATACTATGGGCAGAAGAAGTTTGATGCCCTAAGGAAAAATCCACAAAAAGAAATTTGGATTTGGAGGCCACGAGTGTCGAGTGAGAGAGTCACTCCTCAAGATCAAAATGATGGTCAATGGCCACACTATAACCCACGAGGAGTCACCTTAGGCTAAATTATGAAAAAAAAAAGAATGAAAAATGAATAAAAATGTTTTGCCGATTCTTCTTTCTCAGATTGCGAAAAATCGGCAAGGGGGCTGATGTTCGTCCAAATTTTTCACCGCACCCCTCGGCTCAATCATGATGGTTAACCCAGCCAGTCGTGGTTGAACCCGTGGTTATGCCTAATTTAATAGAAATAAGATACGTGAGATTTATTCGGAAGGAGGGAAAGGGGTGGAAGCCGGAACACCAAGCACCAAGGGGTGGAAGCCGGAACACCAAGGGGTGGAAGCCGGAACACCAAGCACCAAGGGGTGGAAGCCGGAACACCAAGCACCAAGGGGTGGAAGCCGGAACACCAAGCACCAAGGGGTGCATGTGTTGGCGTGCAGCACTTCAGCCGGGTGTCTATATAAGGAGATGTTATCCTTGTGTAAAGGGGGAGAAAAATAAAATCAGATCAAAAGTGATCAAGTGTGGGTGAGTGCCTCCCTGCGTGGAGATGTGAGGTAGTGTCGGGTAAGGGGGATTGCCGGTGTGTGGCTGCAACCAGCTGGGCAAGCTGCATCGGTGCAGCGTTGTCCACCTGTGACCGAACCATCCAGTTCTATTCCAGCAGCCTCGAGCCTGCGTGCCGAGTGCTGGGGAAGTCCTGTCGAGTGTGTGTGTCGAAATGGCCATCCCACCGAGTGCATAAGAATTGTCTAAGTGTTATTGGATACTTGTGACTCTTTAGTCTCATCTCGCTGTCTCTTTGCGCGGCAAGGGCGCCTCGGTCCCACCGAACCCTTCCAACCCGACGCGGACGAACCCGCGCAAGAACATATATATATATATAATGATGTCATTTTAAATATTTACATTTATGTATAAATATAAATAATCAAAATCATTATTAAATCAAAATAATCTCTACTTTAGTGATTTAATATCAAAATTTCTCAATTCAAATTAAGTTCTCTTTCAAATTATGTCAACAAATATTATTAAAAATGTGTGTCCTTTTGGTTCACGAGAAACGAATCCATCTTTTATATATTTCAACCTTTTAATAGGGTAGTTCAGGTTTAATTAAAAGTTGTTTAAAATTTTATTTGTACAAATTTAAGTTATATTTATTTTTCTTAAAATTTGAATATGAATTTCAGTATTATTATTTTAACATATATATTTTTTATATTTTATGTGTAAAGATAATAGCATGCATTCTTAGAGTGGGAACTGAAAACTTTAAGAATTTATTTTTTGATTATTAGATGAGATTCAACAATGATGATGTTTTATTTTAGAAAGAATATTTTTATTATTATATTTTTATAACTTAAACCTAATACTCTAAAAATAAGTTCTTAACTTCTCAATATTTTATTGTATTATAGAGAGAGAGAGAGAGAGATTAAATGAAAAAAAATGATGCACATCACCAACGGTAAAAACTATACCCGAAATCATTAAAACGCTCCGCGCAATTTGACCTCTTATACACGAGTTGATTCTAACCAACCAAGTATACCACAATTTACGACACTGGGTGTCCGTGCACCAGTTCCGAGAATGCTGCTGACTTGTCGACGTCGAACACCGGTGGGAGGTGGGGAGCTGGTGAGCAGGTGAGTATTCTTCCCCCTCTTCCACAACTCCACGGTCGGAATGTATACCAATCCCAATTCGTGGAGTGAGATGATGGTCTTGGTTTCTATTGAATTGGAGTTCGTCAAACTTGGTGCTTTTTTTGGTTCATGAATGTTGTTTTGATTGCACTTTGTTATTTGCCAGGTTGCTGGTATAGTGGCATGGAGGGCATTATTGTGAGGAGAGTCATTCCTTCCGATAATAGTTGCCTCTTCAGTGGTGGTAGGCATTTTAACCTTTGTTTTTAGGTGTATGTAGTTTCTCGCGGTCGTTAACAATGGGTTTCATCTTGCGGCGTTGTTTTATGTTTGCAGATACGTTATGGACCATGGCAAGAACAAATATTCCGAGTTGAGACAGGTGAGTGTTTGTTTAGTGCATATGTTTTGTGGGTGCTTGTGCTTTTATGTGAGGTCGGCCAGAATGCAGGCAGAAGGATCGTGTCTTTTTCTTTGTGCAAGACAAACATTGACGTGACTACTTTTACATAAGTTGATGAGTGAATGCCGTGGATCTAGATCAGCTTTCACTTATGGACAATGCTTGATATACTTGGTAGATCTCACAGACTTAGCAAGGGCTCTGATTTTGAGTGATAGGAAACAATTATTTATGGGTGAACTGAATTACCATTCGGGACTCCACAAGAAATTGGGGTGTATTTGCTCATTGCTCAATAAGTACAATTTACCAGCATGATAGGAAAAAAGCATTGAGGATGTCATGGGTTGTGACATGGACTGGTACCAGAGAAACCATGTTGCCTTTACCAGAATAAATGTAGACGATAATGCTGATCAGTTGATTTTTTATTTGAGGCTTTGATTTTTTCTTTTTTAATTTTTTTTTGGTTGTCTCAGTTCACAAGGGTGATAAATGCTGTTTTTTAATTTGTTTTTCTTTTTTTTTGCCGTAAAGGTCACAGCTGCTACAGTTGTAAGTGATCCCGAAAAGTATACTGAAACTTTTCTTGGTAAACCAAATGAAGAGTATTGTTCTTGGATTCTCAACCCTAAGAAATGGGGAGGTGGGGCTCCTAACCTATTGTACCATTGAATTTGAATCGGAATCGGAATCGGTTTTCCGGGGAGTCGGAATCGGAATCGGAATCGGTCTGAATCGGCCAAGAATCGGTTCAGTTGAATCGGTCCAAATTAATTTAATCGGTTATATATAATAATTTGACAATTTATAATATAAATATATTAAAATTAGGTATTGATGTTATTTTGATATTATTCTGTATATTATAGTTTCTGATATTTTTAAATATTTTTAAAGATTTTTTTTAAATTATTTAGAATTAATTATTATTTTTGACTCGAGTTAGACTCGAGTCAACTTTTAATTACGAGAATGCCACTCTTTACCCCCGCCGCCGCCGCCGCCACCGGCCCGGTCGGCGGCGAGTCTCGAGGTGGCGATGTCGGAGGATGTCGGCAGCCCGGTCGGACGAACAGTCAGCGGCCCGCAGCCGGCGGCGAGGCGGCCCGGAGCGGCGGCGAGTCGACGGCGAGTCGCGGCGATTCGTGCGTCACAGCCCGATTCGGTCCGGCCACACTTCGGCGGCGACGTTGCGAGGGGCTCGGTAGCCCGGTCGGCGGCGAGCCGGAGTCGGGGAGCACGGCGGAGGGCGGAAACGGGGCGGCGGCGGCAGCGCGGGGGTAGCGGGTTTGATTTTAGGTTTTTAAAATCCAAATTACCATTTTACCCATACTTAAATAATTTAATAAAAATCATACCTAGGGTATTTTAGTAATTTCATTAAAAAACCGATTCCGATTTAAATCGGCCGATTCGGGGCCGACTCCGAAATCGGATCGGCATCGCGCCGATCCGATTTAAATTGGCCGATTCCGCACGGAATCGGCCGATTCGTGCAACAGTGGTTTAATCACAATAGATTCATATTGGTATAAGCATACTAATAATCTTAGTTCCAGACTCTTTTAGGGTCACTTGTACTTGTTAGCAAAAAGATTTGAGCCCATAGACCATATTATCTGAATGTTCATAATACTAAGAGTAAGAGCTACTTATGACATTACCTAGTCGAGGAGACCAACTTTTGTTTTCGTTTCCTTTCACCTCTTCCATCGAAAGCTTAGTCCCCAGAAGATCATGCCCATGATTATCAAGTGTATTAGAATGCTTGTTCTTGAAGCAATGTGCATGCACCTTTGTCTTGGTTTGCCATATCTCGAAATGTTTATTCTTAAACCACGTGTACAACTTTGTCAAGGTTTGCCATATCTATGAATCGCTACAAAATCTTTCGATTTTGCTGAGATCTCAGGGAGACAGTTCCTTCGAGCTTCATCATGACACCCGTTAGAGAGAGATTTTGGAAAGACTTTGCCAAGATTTTGGTGGAAGGGAAACCTTCAATATATTCTTCTGCCATTTTTAGTAATAAATATTTCTCAACTTTTTAGTGATTAATGAGCTTCTGAGCACATGAAATCATGGTAGAAAGAGTTTATGAGATTTGTGATTCAATTAGATCTATTTAGGTTTTTTTACGTAATTCCTGATTGCATTGTTCACTTCTTATTTTTACTATTTATCTTCCACCTTATCCCAAATAAGGCTGAGGACATAGATTGTGAAGCAGGAATCAAGTGTTCACTTGCAACCGTGCTTATAAACTTGAGGTTGCAAGTAAATCCTGCTTTATTCAGTTGGCAACAGTTTAATATAAATGCCCACATTGCATCGTTTTATTGTTTTTTGTGTTTGTAAGTGCTATTGAGCTATCAATTTGGCGGATTATTATGGACGTGAAATTGCTGCATATAACATTCAGACAGCTCGTTGTGATTTGTATGGCCAGGTTTGTTGAATAATTTACTGCACACGTCAATGTATACAGGTCGCTTCTCAAAACTTATGTTTGAGAGTTTTGGCATTCCTGCAACCGGGGTAAAAGTTATTTGGACAGGGTGTTGTTGATCTACGATGGTCTGCATTATGACGCATTGGCTGTAAGTTTTTTGTACTCATTTTTTATTTTCTTATATTTTATGGCAAAACATGATTCCATGCACAAGCTAGGAAATCCATCACTCCTCCGGTCATTCTTTCTATCCCTCCCCTGGCTATGACCATAGGATGTTGCGAGAATTTCAAATATGATTGCTCTTACCTGTCCTTCAGATTACTGTAATCTGAAGTCTGAAAATGAATCAGATGTCACCATCTGAAGGAGCACCTGAAGAATTGACCAAACTATCTTTGGTGTACAGTCAGATGGAACTATTGGATATTGTGAAAGACTTATATTGAATGTAGTGAAGGATGCACATGTTTGCTTTTGGTTTCATACTCATATTTGGTCTTTTCTTGTTTATCTCGTTTCTATTGCTCATCTGTTGTAGAATTGCAATGGAATGTTAATATTTAGACCGAATCACTGACTTTGATGTATATAAATATCGAAAAATTCAACTATTGGGACTTGCAGCAAAGAGCATGGACAAAAAAATCAGGTAGGTGTGGAAATTTTTTATATTTGTTCTTGAGCAAAGAGCATGAACAAAAATTATCTTTGTCCTTAAATATTTGGGCAGTGGTAGTCTCTGATGACCTAGAGGCCAAATTAGGACTATCTGAAATAGTTCTTTGTAGATTTTGTATAACAATTAATATACTGATTTAGTTCCCTCGCCATTTTGGTCTTGTATGTTTGATATACTTGATGATTTTATATTGGTTTACGCTATGATAACATTATACTTGGGTGGTGAAGCATTCTTGTCTCTATGTTGCATAACTGAACTACTATTAGTAAAATTTGAGTGAACATGCCATTGATTTCTCCGAGTCTGGAGGTTGTTCTTTACTTGGCTTTATGGTGGTAGGAAGCGGAGCTACATTGACTGCGAACTTCACATTACGATGCGGTGTTTGCCAGATTGTGGTGGTAGGCCAGAGGGTAGGATATTGCATTGTTCTCTTGTTTCAGGTTTATACTTATTGCTTTCTAATTTGCAATTTCGTTAACTCCGAATAGTCTGCAGGAAGCCATTGAGCATGCACAGGCAACAGGCCATGTTAATTTTCAAGAATACAATTGAAAAAAAAAGGAATAAAAATAAAGATCGGGTTGGTCATTGTCCCTAGAACATGCAACACGTAACAAAAACATTTGCACAACAGTTAAAGTAAAGCTGAAATTGTTGTTTTATTTTTCTTCCCCAAGCGTGGAGGACAGGAATGTATGTAATATTGGATGTGCAGGGAATAATATCCTTGTTTGTATTCTTTCTCTTGGCTGTTGCAGACAAGCACCGCTGGTTCCCAAACATCTTGGAGTATGATAATAATATTCAGCAGCAATGTATCATAGCTATTATGCTCACATAGAAAGGTGATTTTTCTATTATTTGTGAAAAGGTGTACTCTGCTTGGGCGGCACATTGTTGGGTGAGTTAGTTTGTGACGTCGTGTTTAGCATATGTGCTAATGGTTTCTACTTTCTACCATAGACAAGGTTCCTAGGTAGTTTTCGGTTACAGTTAAATCTGCGATTACTGTGGTTGGGTTTGGAACAATTGTACAATTATTTCCTTCTTTTGCAATTTGAATGTACATGAAATTAGCTTATTCTTCGTTCTTTCGTAATGCAGGTGCAGTTTTTTGTCTTTCTTTAGTTCTGCCCTCAAATACAGAGGGAAGAAAGATATCCCCATTAACAGTATAGCACACACACCAAGGGAAAGGTCGTTCCCGCCGAGGTGCAAAATTTTTTGCCAAATTTGATATATATATTTTGAAAGGTGCAAGAATCTTGAGTTCTGCAACATGAATTCCTTGCGAAGAGCAAAGACACTTGATTGGAATATCCATATATGAATCCTTAATGAACAGATTTACAACGTAGACTTAAGCAGGTTTTAAGAAGTTCTTAAACCATTGTACAGAGTTCTTAGGGTACCTCTTGAGGTTATCCTTATAATCCACAAAATAGAGTCCAAATCTGGATGTGAATCCAGCTCCCCATTCCCAATTGTCCAAGAGAGACCATACAAAATACCCTCTCACGTCACAACCATCTTCCCTGCAATTGCCATAAAAATTGTTTTTGAGTGACTAAGCCTGCTCTGATTTAAATTTCAATTTAAAAAATTGTTCAATCTAGAAATTACTTGATAGAAGCCACCAAGTTTGTTAGATAGTCTTTGTGATACTTAATCCTCTTCTCATCCTTGAGAGCATCCTCTCTGGAGATGAATATGCTGTTGGGATCGTCCATTCCTAGCAATACAGGAACAAAAATAAACCATGGTTCCACTAGTTGAAAAAATAGAGCTTGTTTCAACAAAATTGAAACTGGGTAAATGCATTAGTTACCATTTTCTGTGATGACGACTGGAGGATTTCCATATTTTTCTTTGATGTAATTCATCAAGCTTCTCATTCCTGAGGAACAATGTACAACCAGATGGAAGCTGCCTGCACTTGAACAAAACCAAACTCATTTCAAGCTTTCCATAAAATATTAAGACACGGATAAAAGCGCGTTCCTTATTGCCAGTACCCTGTCTGCTATGGGCTTGCCATCTTTGAAGGCTGCATTATATGAAAACAAAAGTGATCATTGTGTTAATAAGGTGCTGTACTAGTACAGCACATTACAGGTTGAAGAACATTCAACTTACGAACAGTCGTTGCGCCAGAATCTGCAATTGTGTCGTTGAGTACGACGCCTATAATATTCGTCACATTTTGCTGCGCATAGTAAGTGGTGTAATGGTTGATGCCAACAAAATTAAAAGAGCCCTTGATAAGTGCTGACTGAACCGGGAAAATCTGGGCAAGCGTTGGCCGACTCCTTTCCTCATTGAAGCAGGGTAATCTCCAAAGATCAAAGGATCCATAAACCTAATAGTTCAACCAACCAAAAACTTGTATGCATGTCAAAAGGCCAATACCAAAATTTTCCATAATAAAAAGAACAACAAAGTGTTTTTTTTTGGGTGTGTGCTCAGTTGTGTCAAGTGCTGTCAAGGTTGTACCAGCCAAGTTGGAAGTCTTGAGCTCTCTGTGTTGCTTCAATGTCCTCACTAGAATTTGACATTGGCTCATACCACATGACATCCAATGTAATTCCCACTGACCCTTTCTGTATGTTCTGTATCTCATCAAATTCAAATCCATTTTAGACTGCTTCTATAAGGCATACTATTGAATCAACTGTTCAAAATGGATAAAATAAAATAAATATTACTCTATTGATATGCACCGACCTGATACTTTCTTCTGTAGATATCAACAGCAGCGGCATGGGAAAGAGCACATTGTGTCCTACAACATAAGGTTCAACTGCTGAGTTTCCAGCTTTGCAGAAGAGGCCAAGAATAATGGAGCACCTTCCTGGAGCTTGAAGACCAACATCATAGCCTTGGATTGAAAAGGTGTGAGGCTCGTTGAAAGTGATCCAATTCTTCACTCGGTCTCCAAACTTTTGAAAGCATATCTCTGCATAGATTGCAAAGTCCTTGCTACAAAAAGACACAAGAAATTATATACTTAAAGCTCAACCACCGGGAATCAAAGTTCACTTGATTACACTTGGAAAACAAAACTGTCATAGTTATGAAGTGTACATGATTAGGGGTTGAGCCATCCATTGTATCTGTCTTGAAGGGCTTGAGGAAGGTCCCAGTGATAAAGGGTCACATATGGTTGAATGCCTAGGTATTGTTCGTTGGCAAATTAGTTTAAGTATATACCTCTAATAAAGTACCCTTACTGCATGATCTCAATCACAGACCGCACTACAAAAAAATCTCAATTCTGTCGTTGATAAGATGCGGAATATATTTAAGGCTGTCGGGCTATACCGCGGAAAAGTATAATTTACAAAATAATCTTAAAAATTGTTAAAAAATGTCTTCAAATTATATATAATCAATGATAGTTGGATTATAGTGTCATAATATATGCATATTTTAAACATTACTTCATAGTTTTCAAAATTATATTATGAATATTACTTTTCCTCACAATAGTATAGCCTACGCCAACTTTAATTTTGATCCACGATTCATCACAAGCAAAAATAATATTTTTTGCAGTGCTGTATTATACCTTTGGCTAATAATGCATTGATGAGATTATTGTAGTGATCAACTCCGGCCTGGTTGATGTCTCCAGTTCCATCTGCAAAATAATTGGGAGATTCAGGACATGCAATAAGCTTCAACAACGATAATGCAGTTTTAAGTTAAAATGTCACGCTCTTTGTGTAAAGCAAATGAGATTTATTTCATACTCCTTTTGCTACAAAATATTTCTATAATATATATTAATTATTAATGTTTTAAATAATTAACATTATTGGGTTAGTCTCACATTAATATTTATGGTAAATGCTAATAACTTATATATAAACTTTAGTAAAACCGTATTTCTTTGACTAGTTTTTAGAATAAGAAAAGCTTATTTAAGCTCTTTAGATACAAATTGGCCTAATAGTTTTAAGACTTCAAAGTCAGACTTGACTCTGTATGCCATAGAGTAAAGTCGACTTCAAACTAATTCGGAGTTATTTACACTAAAATTTTAATTATGTAAATAAATAATTATATGAAATTAATAAATATTATTCTTGTAATACTTAAAATTGATAAATATATGGTTTACACTACTTAAATATATTGATTTAACTAAATTTTTTAAAAAATATATTTTTATATAACTTTTATGACTTGATTTAGTGAGTCAATTATAAATTAGTCATGGAGTAATTTATAGAATTTGATCCGGCAAACTACATAATATACTCGCCTCAAGGAATTAAAAGGGAGCTTTAAAACTATAATTAACCACAACAATCACTTCATCTGCCAATGTTAAATTTTTGTGGGTTGTGACAAAAAGTACTTTTTTAATTTTACAACGAAAACAGTGAATGAAAACTCAAAATATCCGCTGTAAAATATGAAATATGATTAGATGAGTTTTCGGATCCAAAAAGAAAAAATTACTTGGGAAAATACGGGACCAAGCAATGGAAAATCTGTAAGCATCCATTCCCATGTCTGCCATGAGCTCAACATCTTCCTGATCATAAGTTGATACACATTAATATAAGTTTTAAATGCGATGACATTACATTTTTTTGGAAGAAACTATCCATCAACAATACTATTCGTTTTAAAAGAAATGCATGCTTAAGGTAAATACCTTATAACGATGATATTGATCAACCGCAACATCTCCATTGCTTGAATCGAGTATTTTACCTACAACAACCATGCAAAAATATATTATGTGAGAAGCAGCTGTACATGTATTTGACTAAATATTTTTTCAAGGTATACATATTTATTATTAGAGTGAAATTTGCAGCTTTCTACAATGGATCACAAAATTCACATATTTTGTGTGCACATATTTTTCGCTTTATTCAATGTGGACCCACAAACTTCACGAGGAAGTTCAAGACAAATGTGTGGCTACGAGCAGGCAACAAAGCCGTAAACAGCTTCCATATAAAACAAAAAATAAAAAATATTTTTAATGCAAGAAAAAGAAAAACCGTTGAATTTTTGTAGGTGTCATTATAAGTGTGTTAACAGTAAAATAATTGTATAAATATATATTTATATTAAATAACATGCTAAAATGATAAATTGCAGTAATTTTTAATCTGTTTTAAAGGTACATTATTAACATTTGTAAAATACAAATATATGAAATAAACAATGATAATCGATCTAGTTATGTTCCATCCATCCATTCGTTTACTCATTTCTCTAATTAATTGGGGTGAGCAGCTTTGCCGCTACCTTAGCCGCTGCTTTCCTAACCAATCAACAAGAAGACCCAGAAGAGCAGGTCCACCAAGATTACACTTACAATGATAGAAAGAAATTGTAATTTGTCATGCAGTTTGTGAATTTTGTCATCACTCTTGTTGAAATGTCCAAATAATTTACATTAAATAAAATGTCTGGAACCTTATTTTCTCCACCCAGTAATTGTTACTTTGGAGTGTAGTGATACCCTAAATATTTGGTGTTTATAAAAGAAATAACGTGCATCTTTTGCCATCGAATTCGTAAAGGGCGGATCTCACTAGAACAAGAAATTCAGACGCAAGCTTCTGATATCATATAACATAAGCATTACCAACTTCCTTCATCATCAAAAATTCTACTATTTTTAAAAAAATAAAGGTTACCTGCATAAAATATGAAACGAACATTATGAAATATAGTTTGCTGGTTGAAAACTAATCGACTTACCGAAATCATGGGAAAAAGTATCCCAAATGGTGGCTCCTCTTCCTCTTCTTTCACAGCCCCTTCATACTGTCATTTGTCATATAGACAACGGGTCACGGATTATCAACCACATATACAACCAAAAGAATGGTCCATATTAATTGACTAATAACTTCAATTCCTAGTCCATCCACGAAAAATGATATAGTCAATCACAATGTGCATGGTATATAAAACTGAAAATCATGCATTTAGGCACTAAAATCGACGACAGCTGTTGCAAGAAAGATGTTGTCACTACTCAAAGTGATTCCTATTGTTTCATACCCCCAAATTATTCTACAAGAAACATATATTGTTGATTCTTTTACGTACTAAATTCTGGGCAAATGATGACAAACATTGTATTCGACCAACAGAATAATGCAGAAAGGAATTGAATTGATTAATGGAAGTAGAGAGAAGAATGATGGAACCACCTAACCTGGTAAGCAGAAGAAGCTGTTCCAAACACAAACCCACCTGGAAAACTCCTCCGGGTTATATTTTCCTCACACGTAGCAAACAAGCTCTGATCCCCCAAAATGGCCACCAAGCAAATCAACCCAATGATTCTAACTTCCTGTCCAGACCTGAACCTTCTCCCCATCTCCTCACAAGCAAAGTAAAAAGGAACAAGATAAAACTCCAAGATCATAAGATCATATATATACGATTGTAAATTAAAGAGATAGAAGTATGTGTACGTGATATGTATGTGTTAAACAATGGTGTATGCCTTCTTGATTGCATGTGAGTATATATGGGTATATATAGGTGAGTTTCAGATGGGGGAAAAGAAAGAGTGGAAGGAAGAAGAAGAAGAAAAGGAGTGGGGGTGGTTGTATGCTTTTGGGGTTATACTCTCACACGCATTCACACGTCTCCACCTAGGGTGCTCAGATGTCGTGATTCAACGCATTCTTGTACGCCTCTTGTCTTATAGTGCTAACACGCATTCATTAGTGGCATCCCTTGCTTTCGTTCCTTCCTAAAGATTAATTGGATAGCGAGAGAGAGAGGGAAAATAGAGAATGGTAAAGTATGTGAGAATGGACAAATGGTGAAAGGGATCGTTTGTTGGTCTTGAGATCATGTGACTGTCAAGCAATGGGACTGACTCTCTCTGAAGTATCTGCATTTATCCACCTCGTGAGAAGAAACCTTCAGAGGTTGTAATTCGTTTTCGTGACAAAACCATGAACGTATGCGGCACGGGACACGAACTTGGCGCAAAGTCTGTGGAACTAACTGTTGGAATCACTCTACCCTGTCCCTGCTGTTACAGCCTTAGTCCGAGGACGTGCCGGGTGCGCGGGATTGGGCAGTTGTTCCCATGCATGCCGGGTCCGACACGAGTAGCACGGGGCTATTCGAGTGGTGAAACAACTGGTTGAGGCTAACACGGTGTTGTAGTTGCAGGTAACGAAGTGCCGAGCATGAGTCAGGTCGGAGACCAAATAAACCTCAAGATGATCGAGACAAGTGCTGGTGACCGAGCACTTGGGCGTCGGATCATGATCGAGCATTGGTGCCGAGAACCGGGCGCGAGGACTCGAGGTTGATCGCTGCGTGCGGATCACGGAGTGCCGGGTGTGCGCTGGTTCGATGCTGGGGTGCGATCACTAGCGTGCCGGGTGAACGAGGATGTTCGAGCGCTGCCGAGACATCGGTGCAGCGTGCTCGAGCATTGGCGCGAGCGAGGCGTTGGCGTGATCGAGCGCTGCCGAGACATCGGTGCAGCGTGCGCGAGCGTGGGGCGCTAGCGGGGTTTTGATCGAGCCATGACCGACACATAGCGAGGTTGCGGTGCAACTCAAGTAGCGAGCAGATAGCGGTAGCAAGTTGCGGTATCACGCTACGTGACCGAGACTTGGCTAGCGAGCGGTGATCGAGTCGTGATCGGTAGCGAGGGTCTGGCTGCACCAGCATGATCGATGAATGGAAGTTGATCGGTACTGGAGGCTTATCGGTAGCAGGGGTTATCGGTGGTGCGTCTGGGACGTGCACGAGGTTGCTGGTTGGTCGAGCCGAAGACTTGGGTCGAGCCAGGGGGTTGGACGTGTGGTGGTTGTAACTAACTACCAGCGCTGGACTTTGTTTGCCGATAGAGATAGAGATGGATCTTGATCGGAATCTTGGAGTAAGATTGCAACTGAATTGAAGATAAGCACGCCCAGGGCTGGATCGAATTGAGACATCGAGGGAGTCCAGGTTCGTGGGAGATCTTGGAGATAATCTTTTGGGAAAAGATTATGCTCAGATTGTAGTTTATCTTGGAAGGAAGCAACAACGTGGAGACTCCTATATAAGGAGGAAGCCAACGTGAGGAAAAAAAGGAAGAACTACTGAGAGGGGTCTTGGTGGAGCGTCGTGGTCTTTCTTGTGGAGAAGAGAGAAACCTCATCAAGCAAAGTCGTGGAGTGCTGCAGATCAATTCCGGGAGTTGATTCTTCACGAGTTCGACGGCATAGGGTTGCTGGTCGTGGTGCTGTGATTGGAGGTACGACGTAGTTCTTCTCATAACCTAGTTTGCATTACTTGGTTGAGGGTTTTGCATGTAAACGGGCTAGGTCGTGGGTGGCTGCTCGGGGTTGTGATTTGTGAGGACGAATGTGAGTGTGGGTGCTCTAGTTCTCGCTACTCTTCAGGGGAAGAGTTGAACACCGTGGGGTTTGCATGTCCATGGTGTAAGCGATCATAGGGGTGATTGCTGTATCCTTATTTTGTGTTTAATTCAAGGTTGGAACAGGGGTTCCGTAATTGTGGTGTTGGCGTCTGATTTTGGGTACTAGCGGCGTTCTTTGATTCCGGGAACTTGCTGCGATACCGATCAGGGGATTGGTGTCAAGGATCGATATTGGGTGATCGATCAGAGTCGCTTCATACTACTTGCTTGGTTTGCTATTGTGGATGTTTTGAGAATTGTCTATCGGTACCGAACGATATCGTGCACTGGGCAATTTGGGTGCTGGTATTCGTGTTCGGCGTGCGTCGTGATTTGCAGGAACGCAGGGAGTGGCTTCGGGTCTCTTGTAGAGATCGTCCCGCTACACGTGTAGTGGGGTTTCTGTTGCGTACTTTGAAGGGAGGCTGGTGTTTCGGGAGCGAAACACGCCGCGCGGTTTGCTGTTGGGGCGAAAAATTTTGTCCCATAGAGATCGGCCCGTGACACGTGCCAACTTTTGATGCCTGCAAAGACAAGAAGTGTAAACGTCATGCGCTTCATATGCTCCGGATAAAGGCTTTTGAGCTGTAAGCCTGCAACAACAAGATACAAATCCCGTTCACAATGATCTCACTTATACTTGCCACTAATAACCGATAAATGCTAACAATGTAATAATTAGTAGGGTTCGCGTGATTGTAGGTGAGATGAATTATATCAAATACATACATGGTTTGTCTATTGGGAACATTCTGGTTCATTCCATTTTGTTTTCTTATATATATATATATATACTTGCATAAAAATTAAGTTTTAGTATTTTCATTGTAGGTCTAGCTGTAAATGGTAATTTTGATTTGCAGTTTTATCGACCATCCGGTAAAATGGATATAAAATTCTTAATGAATAAAAAAAGAAAAAGAAATGTAAAATTGAAGTATACACTTAATAGTAAAATGTCATATCAGCCATCTTATATTTGATGGGCCATGGAGTCGTTGTGAGACAATAATAGACACAATATGTCATGGAGGGCAAAAGAAAATCCAATAATATTTTAACGTGAAAAAAGGATCGACAAGTTCGTCTGTCTCTAGCATTATCTTCATTTGCAACATTGGATCATATACATTCGTCTTGGTCCCCTTAGCTAATTACTGCTAATAGTAATAATTAAATGTTGATGGGGACTTCACTTTGGGGGACACTCATCATTGTGAATTGTGATCTTTTAATTTTTTCCCCATTTCTTATGGGATGTATATAAACGATTCTAATAATTGATGTGAAATAAAAAATAAAAAATTAATTAAGTTTCAAATTCGTAGATTTAAGTGTTTAAGTTTGTTTGTCTTGAAATTGGGATTGGTATCAATCTGATTCGAGCCAGCTTAATCTAACTCAAGCCAACAGGCAACAGCTACTAATATTAATTTTGTGAACATTACCATTATTAGCAATAAAAGTAGGATTTGATTAGGCGATGATAGTAATCACAACTTTATTAGTGGTCGGGAATTGGGTTAACATGATGCGAGATTAGGCAACGGGCATACCTAAGAGGGGCGTATCTAGAAATTTTTCCATGGGGGAGCTCCTTGAACGTGACCACCTGCCCATGCACAACCGCCCAGCCGCCCCTCCCCACGCTGCGCCGGCGACGATCATCCTCTCCGGCTCCGGCCACCCAATCGAGCTCCCCGACGCGGCTCCGATTCGATGAGGTAATGCACCCCTTACTCGATTCCTCCTTTCCACCTTCCCCATCGTTCCCGCATGAAAAAATGTCTTCTTTTTTTGGTGGTATAGTCTCCATTTCGATCGTTGAGACGGGGAAACCTCGGGGGAGCTAATTTGATGATGTTTGACGATAAATTTATTGTCTTTTCGATCAATTTGTTTGTTTGATTATTTGAGTTTGGTGTGTTATTGCTTAGAGGAGAACTTCGAAGATTCGATATGAAAGTAAGGCGGATGCATGTGTGCAATGGAGGTAGTTTTTGTGTGATGCAACAAATTTTAGTAAACCTACAGGATATCAGCGTTTAATATGTTTGTTTATTCTGGGTTTTGTTGTATTACTCTGCCTAGACGAAAATTTCAAAGTTTTGATATTAAATTCAGGGGAATGTATCAGTGCACTGGAGGTTGATTTTTGTGATACAGCAGGTTCCGGTTAATTTGTTTGTCTATTTTGGGTTTGACCTTGGATGAGAACTTGAAATATTTGATTCGAAAGTAAGGTGAACGCAGGTGGGTAATGGAGGTCACTTTTTGTGATACAACAGTTTTTTTAGTATGCATGTAGGATTTCTTCTGTTAAATTTGGTTTATTCACATTAAGGTATTAAAAATCTGATTGGTTCACACATTTGGAATGCCAATGTTGAGAGCTATAAATTATTGATTATTTGGTGTTTTGTAAGTTTAGGGAGACCCCAACTAGGAATGACGGAAGACAGTGACGTCTATGAGGACCTTTGGATCCAATTCGTTTCGGTTGGTCAAGATCAAGAAGCTCGTTTGGCAGTTTCTTGAAAAATATTTCACATGGAATGGCAGAACCTGTTAATTATGTCAACCCTGAGCGTGATGTTGAGCATGTGAGTCACTTATGGTTTAAAGTATATTCACATTTTACAATTCCTTTTTGTATATCATGGCATGCCTTCTTGGATATCTGAAGCAATCCATAAATATAGAGAATTAGCTGCTTTCTGTGGAATTTTTGTAGAAATAATTTTGATTCTTTGCAGCCACATTATTACCAATTTGTCAAATTCATTGCCATTGCCAACTACCTGTCAGTTTCTGTATAAAAGCAAACCAAATTTCTTTATCATCCGCTTTAATTGTAATGATAGATGACAACATTAATATTTCCCAACCAGCATTCACGATGCCCATCCAATATATTGGGAAAGAAATGATAATGGTTTTTAATCTTCAAACATCATCTACTATTCAAAGAGTTGTGAGAGAAAAGACCCTGGTGCAAAGACTTGTCACTTTGTTTCTGCATGATTATCTGTCATCCATCAGAATGTGAAAGCTATAAAATTGATAATGCTAACTTCGTATTGGTGTGGTTTGAAGATGTAGATGATGATTGTCTCTTCCAATTACTTGCATTTGTGGCAGGCACTAGTTGCTTTAAAGAAAGGAACTCAGCTTATCAAATACAGTCGTAAAGGAAAGCCTAAGCTCTGTCCGTTCAGAGTTTCTACTGTGAGTTGTTGACATCCTTTATTTAGCAACAAGTACGAACTCGTACTAGTGATTAAAAAAATCGTTCTAGAGGAATCTGATATTTCCACTAGCTTTTCTCAAATTCCTATTACCACCTCGTTATTGCCTTTCCTTTTGTCATTTTCACCTCATAAGATTACATGGTGAATACGTTCTGTTGTAGCATTAAGATTACTCCTATTTATGAAGAAAATATTCTTGAATGGGATTGAATTATTCTGTTGGTTGTGTGTATAATATGTTTCAGAGAAAGAACAAAACGTGGAAGACCCATCGGTGGCTTAACATTTTTTTAAAAAAATTTCGAAAGCATAATCTATATTGGATCTATTTCATGGTCTCCAGTAGGAATCCATAATCAGAAAGAAGGAAGCTACTAATCCCATGAAAAATATCTAACCTTATCAAACAGTAATACAACTGAAACTAGAAAGGGAATATATAAGAAATTTTTATTGTAAATAGAACTCTTATGTTAAGACGTTAGTAATTTCAGCATCATTTAAATTCAAGTGATTAATGAAATTTTAGTACCCTAAGCATGCTCAGATGGACGTGTCATTCATGTTTTGTATGTTCTTTCTCAAAAGTTTATTTTTCCACTAGGATGAGACAACACTCATTTGGCTTTCACGGGGAAAGGAACGGAATCTAAAGTTGGCCATTGTCTCGAAGATTATAGCTGGTCAAAGAACCGTAAGTGATCTTTCTTGGGAATCACTCTCCCTCTATTTTTTCATTTTATTATAACGTGATTTTGGAAGCACAATTTTAGTTATTTATACTATGTTGCCTTCATCAGGCTGTATTCCGGAGACATTCACGTGCTGACAAAGATTATCTCTCTTTTTCACTTCTATATAATAACTGCGAACGATCTCTTGATCTGGTGAGTGTAAAATTCAAAGAAAAGTTTATGTTGAATATAACTAAGAACTGCATTTGAGCAGTGTAGATTGGAATATGAGCTTTTTTTTCTTGTTGGTGTTATAGGTTTGCAAAGATAAATCAGAGGCGGATGTTTGGTTTGCAGGCCTTAAGGCATTAATCGGTTCTGGACAACAGAAACGATCCAGGACTGAAAGCATTTATGTATGTTAGCCTTTTCTTACCTCTTATTTGGATCATTTGATTATACTTTCTTCTAGAAAGCTTTTGCTAGGGTTATGGGTGGTCTCAGTGTGGTGAGTCTCTATGAACCCACTAGAGGATGTGAAGGGCTACTTGTTATTTTTTAAATAAAGGGTTTTCTTGTTTTTGAAGAAGCAACATGGTTTCAATTTGTTCTTACTTGTATCCTGTACTTTGTCCTATGACTATCTAGTAGAAAGTCTTCTATGAACCATTAATATTTACAAATGGCTACATAAGGTTTTCATGAGTCAAAATAACCTGAGTATTCGTGGTCACTAATTTCTTTGTGGTGTTTGATTTCCATCCCTCGTATCGAACTTGTTTCAGACACGCAAATGCACCTTAAGTTGCGAATTTGTGGTGCATAGTTGCTGGGAGTAATTTCCCTACATATTATTATTTTCAATTTCCATTTTCATTTCAAGATATATATGTATGTTTACAATTTTTTTTCCAGGATGGCATTGATTGTATGCAAAACGGACAGTCTTTTGGTGCATCATTAGAAGCTACTTCAAGCATCAATTCTCGCAGTTCTATTACAGCATCTTCTATTGATTGTGTTTTACGTGAACCTTCTTTGAGTTTGACAAGGTCTGATGCGGGGAGAGCAAGTATGCAAGTACGACCAAGTAATGGAGATGGTGTCCGCTTAAGTGTTTCCAGTGCTCTCAGTTCCAGTCACAGTTCAGGGTTAGATGACAGTGAATCCTTTGGTGATGTTTATGTATGGGGAGAGGTGTGGAGTGATGTTGCTTCAGCTAACGTATTATTGCCCTCTGCTCAGAAGACTGATGTACTTCTTCCCAGGCCCCTGGAGTCAAATGTAGTGTTAGATGTGCACCAAATAGCATGTGGTAGTAGGCATGCTGCCCTTGTAACTAGGCAAGGTGAAGTTTTCACATGGGGTGAGGAAGCCGGGGGCAGGCTTGGCCATGGATACGATAGGGATACTAGTCGACCTCAACTTGTTGAGTCCTTGGCTGCTCATAATATAGACTCTGTTTCTTGTGGTGAGTATCACACAAGTGCCATATCCATGTCTGGAGATCTTTTTACCTGGGGGGACGGAACTTTCAACTCTGGACTTCTTGGCCATGGAAGTGGCATCAGCCACTGGATACCTAAGCAAATCTCAGGGCATTTGGAAGGACTTCATGTTCTGTCTATAGCATGTGGGAGCTGGCACACTGCGTTGGCCACTTCCAATGGAAAATTGTTCACATTTGGAGATGGAACATTTGGTGCTTTGGGTCATGGTAACCGTGATAGTGAATTATGCCCAAGAGAAGTTGAATCTCTCAATGGATTGAAAACAATTAAGGTTGCTTGTGGTGTGTATCATACGGCAGCAATAGTGGAGGTCATGGGACAGAATGATGTGAACGTTATTTCCAGAAAGCTGTTCACATGGGGTGAAGGGGACAGGTATCGTTTAGGACATGGGGATAAAGAATCACGTCTTGTTCCTACTTGTGTCTCGTCCCTAATTGATTACAATTTTCTCCAGCTGGCCTGTGGAAATACTATCACTGTTGCTCTCACTACTTCAGGTCATGTTTTTACGATGGGAAGCCCTGTCCATGGTCAGCTGGGAAATCCACATTCTGATGGTAAAGTACCTTGCTTGGTGCAGGATAGATTGGTAGGTGCTTTAGTTGAAGAAATAGCTTGTGGCGCCTTCCATGTTGCTGTACTTACATCAAGAAGTGAAGTTTTCACTTGGGGCAATGGTGCTAATGGAAGATTGGGGCATGGTGACACCGAGGATCGCGAAACACCTACACTGGTTGAATTTCTGAAAGATCGACATGTGAAAAGTATTGCATGTGGCTCAAACTTCACAGCAACTATATGCAGTCATAAGTGGGTTTCCGGAGCTGATCAATCGTTTTGCTCAGGTTGCCATCAAGCTTTTGGGTTCACTAGGAAAAGGCACAACTGTTACAATTGTGGACTTGCCCACTGCCATGCTTGCAGCTCAAAGAAGGCTCTGAAAGCAGCATTGGCCCCAACACCTGGAAAACCTCATCGTGTTTGTGATTGTTGCTACACCAAACTTAAAGCATTTGAAACTGGTGCCACTTCTACCATGAAGAGAAAGACAGTGGCGGCCCGCCGATTTTGTGACAGCAGAGATAGGTCTTATGGGTACGGAATTTGCTCCTCAAGGTTTCTCTTGTTTCCTTATGCAGAGACTGAGAAGTTTGTTGAACTTAGATCAGTCAAGTATGGTATAAAAACGGAAAATGCTTCATCGGTTCGAGCTCCCCAAATTCCTTCTCTTCTGCAGCTTAAAGATATTGCATTTCCAAGTTCTTTAGGTGCCCTTCAAAGTGCTTTGAAGCCAATTGTTGCGATGCCATCAGTTGCCAATGCACGATCTGCATCACCATATTCCCGAAAACCGAGCCCCCCACGTTCTGCCAGTCCTGTCTTTTCCAGAAGTATTGTTGATAATCTTAAGAAGACTAACGAGCTTTTGAACCAAGAAGTACTGAAGATGCAAGCCCAGGCAAGATTTTCGTTTCTCTGTCTTTGGCCTTCCTCTCTAAACATGGGACAAATGATTATTTTGCTTCTGCATACTAACGTGTAGACCATTATTCCCAGGTTAAAAATCTCAAGTACCGGTATGAAAATAAAGATGAGGAGCTTCGAAAGCTAAGAGGTAAAGCTCAAGGAACTGCTTCAGTGCCTGTGGAAGGTTTGTCTACAAGTACTACTGCAAAGGAACTTGTAAAATCTCTGGCAACCCAGGTACTGATCTTTTATTGTCTTACATTGGCGTTCCTTGTTTCTTTGGTGTCAATGGCATCATTGGTCTGACTTTTATCTGAAGTTTCTTATTCATGTCTTTTCTATAACTTTTTCACTTATATTCTTCGGAGTTCCAAATAACATATTTAAGTATTGCACCATATGTGATTCTGTAAATAATAGAGCAATTCCAGTACCTGTGATGCACCCAACGATAAAAAAGACAGAAATGCAGAATCAGCTCACTCTCATCATACAGTACACCAGTTGAATTGCTTTTCTATGATTTATCTTTTGCTCTTTCAGTTGAAATATGTTACAGAGAAGTTGTCTCCGGAAGAATATGATGCAGGCGCGTTAGCATTATTACATGCTCAAGTTGAGAACTTTATTGAACAAACTGGTGCATATTGTGAAAAGAAGGAATATAATGGTGATGTCTCGGCTAGTTTATCTCACTATACTTACGAGGGTAGCAAGACAACAATTTCTCATAATGATGATTCTATGTCGATGGCTGGAGAAACGTCGACCCAATATGGAAAGATGGATGGAGGTGGTGAAGCTGCCGGACAATATGTGATGCCAGCTGCCGTTGAGGGTGGTAAATTTATGGGAACAACTACGAAGGAAGAAATAATACATCATGCTCCGGAAATCGAGTCAAGATCACCGAAAATGTCTACAGTGAGGGTGCACAAAAAGGAAGATGAAATAGTTGAGCAATTTGTGCCCGGTGTATATGTCACACTAGTTCAACTTCCCAATGGGGCAAAAATATTTAAGCGTGTCAGATTCAGGTATATTTTGTTGGATTTTATATTTGTTTTTTTTTATTGTATGTCATGGCTAAAGCAGAAAATAAAGGAGGCAAATTAATGCTTTTTAAAAGGCTATTATGATGTTCACCATTTTTTGGCAATCCAATAGAACGTATATTTATTCTGTTTAGTGTATGCATTCTTTGATGTGCTAATGTTACATGATTAAACAGCAAGAGGAGATTCGCGGAGCAGCAGGCAGAAGAATGGTGGAGGGAAAACAAAGAAAGGGTGTACATGAGATACAATCATGTGGACGTGGATGGCAGTCAAACAGGTTCCAGGCCTGAGGCAATTGCAACTGAGGCAAATGCAGTAAAGGATGTAAATTCAGCCATTACTGAGGTGGGTAACCAAGAGTTATAGTCTGACCAAGGAAGATAAAAACTCTTATCATATGAAAATTGGCCTCTTCGGCCTTGTTAGATTAGAGGGTCGTAAAAGGTTTTTACTGCTGCTAGAACCGAGTTGTAATCTCAGAAAAATGGTTGCCATCTGTGAATCAAGTATTTCTTCAACTTAACTAAGTGGAGGGGCTTGAGGATGGAATTCAGCAGACTGTTATGAATATAATCTTGGTCAATTGTGAATACGACATTTGCAAGAGATGCCAGAGATTGATAGCTGTGGACCATCTAGTGAATACTATAGGGTGAAAGCCTTTTTGGGTAACTTCCAGGGAAATCGGATTCAAACTGTAGGGATAGTGATTACTCAATTCCCCGACTAGTGATTGTTCTCAATCATCAAGTAGCATGCGATCTAAAATATGTTCTTTTATTTTTTTATTTTTGAAATTTTAATCAACTTTTTATTTGATGAAGTTTCTGTACAGAAGATAATCTTTAGTGAAGACCTTGTAAATTTTTTTGAGCACTGCTCCTATTCTTGGCATGCCATTCATTCAGAATATGCAGGTTTGTGTACAGGTGTTAATAAACCCCTTATTTACTAACAACTAATCACGGTATAAATATAAGACCTAATCACTGTAGAGATGTGCATAGTTGATAGCACCTATTAATTGTTACATTTTTAAAATTGCCCTTGAAGTTATTTAATGAGCGATGAAATAATATATGCTGATTGGGTCTGGGTCTTTACAATGTCAGTATCATTGACAAATTATCACTCATTGAAAAAGACCATTTGCTATGCAATTTTATAGATGTTTTTCCTGTCGCCTAATCGACGCACTATTCCCCTCATCTAATACATTCTCCTGCTCTGGTAAGATGTTGTAAGTAAATATGTACAATTGTACGCTCCCTTTATTCATCTAGGTCCCAAACGAGTTTGTATCCATCTAGGTGCCAAATTTTGAAGTGCTCGAGAACATTGAAGTATATATTTTTCTCATTACAAGAGTAGAGTAGTATATTTTTTTATCATCTACTATTTTTAATAAAAGAACTATAAAGTTCTAATATTCCTATATGATTGAAATAAACAATAATAATAAAAAATCCACTAGTATCTCACGGTCCGACTATAGCCTACTCCTTGGAGTTTGATTATTTATGACAAGTACTTATTGTCTATTTTAATTTATTATTTATATGGCTCATGTTTGGTTCATAGGGAAGAAGAAAAATTTGCACAGGGTAATTTATATCAAAATATTGGTCTTCCGTTAAAAAAGTTATTTATTTCTTTATATTTTATAATAGCATACAAGTAAGACTTTGCAACAAACGATTCCCCTTAAATATTTCATCTCTACAAATTTCTTATAAGAGACATAAGTTTTAAAAATTATTTATTTTTATAATATTTTATAGTACGATGCTAAGTAAGACTTCACAGCAAACAAACTGTTCCTCTTAGATATTTCATCTCTACTAATTAATTTCTTACAAAAAACACACGCGTAAGGAGGAAATTTTTTCATAAAAAAAATTATATCTTATATTTACATTATAATTACTTTTTTACAAATCATAACTAAAATTTTTTTAAGTATTTTACAAATGCCAGCCGAGAGACCCAAATAGTTTTATGATTATTTATTTATTTATGAATCCTAAATTTCAACTTTTACGAGTATAATAATACCGGTTTGGTTCAGGAAATAATGCCTAAACCAAACCATGGGTTATGGGGAATACCTACCCTTCTTCTCTCCCACTCCTCCCCGTCAAACCCTACTAAATCATTGTTGATGATCGATCACCTTCTCCCTCTCGATTCCTCCCAAATCCCACCACAAATCTCCGGCGACCATCGAATTTCCGGCACCGGAAGGATCGGAATACGGGGGAGGGGAGCAGGTGAGATTCTCAATCTTTCTGCCCGTTTCAGTTTTTCTTCACACTTGCAAGCCTCGTCAAGAAAGGCACACTCTTTTTATCTGTCCCGCAACCCGTACAAAGATAAAATTCTCCAAGATCCCGCGAATGGGCGAACTGTGGACCGGATACAGGGGCTAATTAGTGGGATTTTTTTTTTTTTGAGAGAGAGACGATAGTCAATTTTGGAAATCATGATTTGTGTTCTAATGTTTTTTGTGCCTGTGAATTGCTTACTCAAACTCTTTGGAGGAACGACTAAGAGAATAATTATCATAGTTTTATACGTGTGTGCATTTTTTTCTTGATTGCTTCTGGTTTAGGTATGCGTGCAATCTTACTTGTAGTAATTGGAAATATGCTTGATGCTCGCGTATGGAACTTTTTAAATCTTGTTGTTTTGTTTTGATGATCATCCTAATATTTAGCGGCATTTAGTGCGCGCGCTGCTTAAAGCATACACTTTGTAAATGATGAAAAAATGTTTGGATCTATTCTAGCAATTTAGAAAGCCTTTTCTTCGTTTACTCATAGGATGAGGCTTATGCGGCAGGAAGGTACTGATCAAAATTAGTGAACCACCAATAAAGCCTTTGTTTCTATGCCGGTTGATCACATGATGGAGAGCCCCTAAGAAGAGGTGCATTACTCGTACAAAGAAGTTAGCTATAGTTCATCTTAATTTTTTTCCTATTTGATCACCTTAAAATCTTAATTGCATTGTCAGAACCCCACCCCATCCCCCTCTTTTTTTAGGAGTTCTTATGATTGGCTGATTTGTAGTTTCTAGCCTTCTCTTATCATAATTTCCCTCACATCATGCTTCCTACAATCATTGGAGGAAATAAGAATCAAGGAATTAGATTTACATGTTGCTTTCACCGTCTATCGATGGGATTTACATTTATACTTCATTTGACGTACGAGTGCTTACTGGGTCATTTTTGCTTGCTGACATCTTTTGCTTGTTTATTTGTTGTTCCAGATTAAAAAATGTCGAGTGATCTTCCAGCTGCAGAAGTTTTGAAGCTCATCTTTCCCCTTCTTGATGGCAAAGATCTTGCTTCTTGCATGTGTGTATGCAAACAATGGAAGGATATTGCCACTGATGATTATTTATGGAAATGTTTGTGTGCCAAAAAGTGGCCATCAATGTGCAGGAGTCACTCTTCTCCCATGGTTACCTTCCATAAGTTATACAGAACCTTTTCTAAGCATCATCACCCAAGGACGTTACTTCCCCCCGGCTTTCTTTTGATGATTTAGAGTTCTATATTGACCTTTGGATCAATGAAAAGCCGCTCTTCTCCCAAGTAATTTCAGGTCCATCTTTACAGATGGGAATCAAGAGCCTTCCAACCGGTGTCAGTGATGTACTTCGTTACCATCTGGATGGATCCATTTATAAGATGATGATTCCTGTTCATCCTAGAATAATTATCCCTGTTAGTCAAAATGCACATGTTTCTCTGTTTGTGAGCAGGAAAGACACCAATAAGATAGCTTGCATTGTGAACAGGGGCATGTTCGATTATGTAGACGCCACTTATTATCGTGCTCTTGCCTTTGATTACCTCAACTTTTCACCAGTTTATCCATTTGTGCCGGATATTCGGGCATGGGTTTCCTTGCTGTTTATGGAAGGTGGAAATGAAAGCATCATGGACATTTTCGCTATTGTGGTGGATTTCTGTGATGCGGCAACTTCTGAGGAGGAGGTTCTCTGGCTTTTGGAAATGCTCGACTGGAAGTAGATTTATCTTGGAAAAAACTGTGTTTTACTCTTCTCCAGTTAATCATTTTTTTGCTTGGAAGAAAAGAGCTGTAATGTGTTGTACCTAAATTTCATAAAGGTTTGTTCATATCTCCATTGCTTATTGACACCTAATTTCCCTGATGAAGATTAACTTATAAAAGTGGGATAACCTAGTTTGAATCAGAAATCCAATGTGGGGAGAATCTGAATGGCATCATCTCAATTTTTGTAAAATGTAGACAGGAACATGCAGTGCATGAGACTGTTTGAAGAAACTAAAGTTGAAGAGTCCTTTCAGAGTGCTTTCAATTACAAGTGTAAACACCGGGTCTGTGACCAGAATTTGAGGATCCCATTCAAGTCATGTTTCCTCTTCACAAGACACAACAAGAGAGAGGAGGGAACATTAGGGGGAAATATTCTGTCATGGAAAGAGATTTTTTAATAGAGGATTTAAAATTTTATTATTTTTAATGAATTATATAAATCATAATTTAGATTCTATATTCCTAACTACCTTTTTGGTAGGTAGTGGATGGAGGGTGTAAAGACTTCTTATGTCTTTGGGCGTACATAAATTTTAATAGTTTCATTTCAGTATGTCAAAATGATTAAGGCTTTTAAAGAAATTTCAAATTAAATATGATACCCTTCAACTGATATGATATGTAGTTACCTATTAGGGATACCAGGCATAGAAGTCACCCCAAAAATTGCGTATTATCATATATAAATTTTGATTATATATGAAAATCAAAATTAGATGATCAGTTGATAGATTATGCTTTTAGAGATAAACTCGAATAAATGAAAAAATATATTATAATATTTGATTATTACATTTTTTTATTATATTTGATTAATCGAATCTCCTAATTTTATTTATAATAATTAATTAAAAGTTATAATATAAGTTTATTTAATTAACACACAAGTGTATATATATATATATATATATATATGTAATTAAGAAGGGGAGGAGATATATAAATTGATAGATATATAATATATATGGCAATGCAGGGAATGTGGAGAACATGGAGGACAGGAGGGGCAGTCACATGCCTACACTGGAAGGGTGTGGGTTGTAGCCTTGGCAGTGCAGGTTGTGCATGTGCAGGCATGTGAGGCATCCCACTCGCAGTCTGCCCTATTCCCCTCTGCCCCCCTCCCTTCTGTGCAACCCCTGCCCCACCCCTGCTCTTCCCGATCATCTCTTCCCCTCTCGCTTCTCCTCTCCATACCTCTTTACCTTTTTGTCCTGTTTTTTTATTGCCCCCCCATCTTTCATCGCAATAACACATAGAGATAACTAAATGGTTTCGCTTTAATCTATCGTTTTAATGGTTTGCGGTTTTGTCTGATCAATCGTATATCTAAGGTGATTAACCAGCTTTTGTTGGATGAAAACAGTGTTTAATTAAATTCTAAGATTTGGTTATAAACTTAATCGCATTAAAATATAACATTACTCACATACATATCCGTGCTATTGGAGGCAATTTTAAAATTTTCTCATAAATAAAAATTTATTTATTATAATCTTATTAAATCACCTGTCGTCATTCATTATAAAACGTCATAATAAATTTAAACTTTTTTTGAAGGCTAGGTTATAAGTAGTAAGTACTAATTGTAAAAATTTGTGCTACCTTCTGAGTTGAAAAATACAAACAATATTATGCAATTCAGCTTAGCTATTCAACCTTGTGTCGATCAACCAAATGTTTTTTGAGTTCATTTTTTTCCAAAAAAAAAATTAACGCAAAATGCAAGTCTCATATCTCTATAATAATAAAAAACAAATAAATACCGTAAAAAAAATAAAACCAAAATGGCAAACATGAAAATTCTAACACTTGCAGTGCCATTTCCAACACCTTTCCCTTACATATCCTGCAAAATCCCGCCCAAAAAACATCCCACACCAACCGAGTCATCGCATCTCACCATCTCCAACTCCTCTCCTCCTCGCCGCCATGAACTTATCCATCAAAAGCTCCAGAAGAAAAAAGCTCAAGCCCTCGAAACGGTGCTTGAGGAGCAAAATTAGCATCTCCAAGAGATTCACACCATGCAGCAAGAAGAGGAGCTCCCACGGCGGCTGGAAGAGAGGATCGATGGCTGCGAAGCTGGTGGCTCTGAGGGCGCTCATCTCGGCCGATTCGGCGACGAAGGCCGACCAGCTGTTCGAGGAGACTGCGCAGCATATCATCTTGCTCAAGACCCAGGTGATGGTTTTGCAGAAGCTGGTGGAGTTTCACAGCAAGGGAGAGGAGAAGTTGATGTCATGAGCAATGCAACCCTTCCTTCTTCCTATCAAAACATTACATCTTCGATTCGCAGCTTACGTAAATCATCATTTTGTTAAAAGGGTACGAAGTTTGAGGAATTTTTGAATTGACTATATGTGTATTTCTCTGTCCCTTCTTGAAATCTGATTATAGTCATTCCTTCTTGAAATCTGATTACAGTCATGTATGGAGAGAGATATCATTGTGCAAATTATATATACGTTGCTTAAGATGTTGCATTATACATATATACTACTTTTGTTGTGTGTTGTTTTTTAATGCTGTTTCGCTGCCACTGATCGAATGCTGTGAAGTGTTTAGAGTACTGATGGCGAAAAGAGTTGAACGGTGGTTGTTCTGAAAAATGTGGTCTTTCCTGATTTAACCTTTAATGCTTTAGAATCGAGTGGAATAACAGGATAAGGATCTATATCGATATCGAACTCTTTTTCACAAATCATCTGAGTTAATTTCGGATAAGGTGGAATAAGAAGTTTTAGCTACCATACATTTGAAGGGAAGTGATGCAGTGCACTCTTGATCTGATTATCATTGATTGAAAGGACACATTGCTTATTTGCATATTACCCAACACAGCTATCAAGTACGGCCACACATTCAGTTTGGGGCAAAGGAGAAGCACGAAGGAGCACTCTGAACAGGCCAAGAGCTCGAGAGGGAGACGTGTATGGGACTTCATGGGCTGCACCTCTGACTGTGGCCTAAGTTGAAAATGTCGCATTTCTCCTCATCTTCCCAAATGATTGAGCCCATCCAGCAACCTGCACTACCATGTCTTGTTGATCACTAATCTATCATGTACAAGAGACCCACGGCTAAGAAACGACAAAACAGGGAGTTTGAGTTCATAACATTGTGATTATTTTAGTTTAGACAGAATTATGTATACCTGATGAGAATCATACCAGGGACCATAGTTTGTAAGTGGGGTAAGCTTCAGATCTTTAGATAAAAAGTTAGCAATGATCGTCGTTTGGGTCAGGGGAATCTTTGCATCTTGATCCCCACTGCATGTGAAACAGAAAGTTCAGAAAACTCTTCATACTGGGATTTCAATCTTCACCGTCGGCAACAGGACAACCATACATTTTTTTAAAGAAAACATCGAAATAAAATCAATGATAAATTTGCAAACCTGAAAAGCAGGGTGGGAAGGCCTTGACTAATCAGGTTGGCAAGAACAGGTGTAATGTCAGTGCCAAGGTTGCCTTTCTGGTATTGTAGCTGGTGCCTGGCCATTTTCACTTGAGTTAGATCCTCAACATAAACAACAGATTTTTATGAGACCATAGTGCATTGCTCAATTTGTTTTGTTTGCGCCTAACCAATTCTTGTATGAGGCCTGTCTTGATTGTAATAAGAACATTTGCAAAAGGGAAAGTGACCAAATTTTGTCCAACTGTTTAGCCTGGTTTCTATGTAGATTTGGCAGAGAGAGAGAGAGAGAGAGAGAGAGAGAGAGAGAGAGAGAGAGAGAGAGAGAGAGAGAGAGAGAGAGAGAGAGAGAGAGAGAGAGAGAGAGAGAGAGTGGAGTGATAACCCTTGACAGAATCCCCAAAAGAAAGGAAGATGGGTTGTGTTGGCATGGAATGCCTTCTGCACATCTGGTCTGTGAAAATAAATGAAAACTCGGTCTCCAAGGCATGGATCTGATCCATACATTCTTCTAGCACAATCTGATGGAGTTAATCAAAATGCAAATCCATATCACGATTTACCCAACAGTAGCTGCATGCAAATTGTTAATGAAGAAACTGGCTAAGAAATATTATATGATCTGTAGAGCAAATTAGGAAACGCCTTTTCATGTGTCTTCCGGTGCAACCCTCTTGAAATTGTTTGCTGTGCTGGTGCTCCAACAGAAGATAAGCATACGAGCAGGATCAACTCACCAATGTCGGTATGAAAGCCAACCTCATCGTAAACCCTGTTAAACACACTGTCACATTCTTTGGAGATTTTACCATGTATTTAGTATTCCGTAAGGAATCTACTGTCATCACAAATGGTTCTCTCCAAGACCAAAGTCTGATCAGAGATGGCACCATGGAACCAAAGATAGTGGGTTGGTTCTCTCCCCAACCTTCATGCTTATATCTAAATCCAATAGTGGGTTTCCTATCTGCACCATCATATTTGATAATCAAGCTCAGTTTATGCATTTCTTCATCTTAATTATATGCATCTCTTCCGCTTACACTTACTGCAATGGCCTTGAAATTGATTGGAGAGGTGTTGACCTTTATGTTGTATTGCAAGATAAGAGCTGCAAGCTGTGGTACGTAATGCCCTGCACTTTGCTTGATAAGATTCTTGATATAGAGTATTGGTTGATTTCCCTACAGCGATGTGTTCACAATCTTCATAACTTTTTGCTTAATGATGTACCTGAATAGCTCTCTCCGGTCAAGTACAGGCCGAACCTTGTACATGGGGAATTCCTCCAACCAATTGAAAAGAAATATCAAATTATACGCAGCTGGTTTTGGGGAGCAAGAGTTGAAGTAATT